>PVKA01010729.1:0-63368 GCA_004027165.1 Ctenomys sociabilis
CTACAGAATGTTCCATCCAACAACAGAATGTACATTTTTCTTCAGCATGTGGAACTTTCTCCAATATAGGCCACATACTAGGCCATAAGTGTGCTCAAGTAAATGCAGAGGAATCTAATTATCTCACATGTATCAGCAAACCATAGTGCAACAAAACTAAAAATCAGTGGCAAAAGACATCACAGAAAGTATGCAAACATATGGAAATTAAATAATACCCTCTTGAATGACCAATAGGTCACAGGTGAAATTAAAGAAGAAATCAGACTACTTCTACAATTAAGTGGCAATGCCAGTACAGTAAAATCTGTGAAACATAATGAAAGAAATCTAAGGGTGAAGTTTATAGCAATGAATACCCACATCAGAAAAACAGAGTGACCTCAAATAAATAACCTAATGATGCACCTCACAGGCCTACAAAAAAAAACAAGAACAATCCAAACCCAATGCTAGTATTTTATGAGGAAGGAACTTATAAAGCTCAGAGCAGAAATTAATGAAATTGAAAGTAAAATAAATACAAAGAATCAACAAACTGAAGAGTTGGTTCTTTGAGAACGTAAACAAAATAGATAAACCCTTAGCCAGTCTCAGCAAAATGAGGGTGAGGGACATGATCACAATCAATGTAAGAAACAAAAAAGGTGAAATCACAACGGATTCTACCAAAATCTACAAGTTGTCTGTAGCTGTTTTGAGAACCTATATTTAATAAAATAGAACACTGATGAAATGTGTAAATGTCTAGACACAAATGAACTACCAAAACTACACCAACAAGATATCAAAATCCTGAATAATCCAATACCAGTCCATAAAGAAGTAATTTATAAACTACCACCTAAGTAATACCCAAGTCCCATGGATTTACTGCTGAATTCCACAAGAACTTCATGGACAATCTAATGCCAGTACTCCTCAAACTCTTTAATAGAATCACAGGAATGGTGGTCCCGAAGTCCTTCCTAGAAGCAAGCATTATCCTGGTTCCAAAACCAGAAAAGTACCCAAACAACAAAGAGAACAAAGTCAACCTCTTTAAAGAGCATGGGTAGAAAATCTCTCCATAAAATACTAGTAAATAGAATGTAGCAAGTCATTAAAAAGATTATACATCATTATCAAGGAAGATCCATTCCAGAAATGCAGGAATGGTTCAACATTTACAAATCAATAAATGTAATACACCACATAAACAGAAGCAAGATCATATGAAAAATCATATGGTCATCTCAATACATACAGAAAAATCATCTGACAAAATTCAATATCCATTCATGATAAAAACTCTGAAGAAAACAGGAATACAGAGTCTTCATCTCAACCTGATAAAAATCATCTAAGACAAAATAATGCCCAACATCATACTAAAGAAAGAGAAGCTATAAATTTTCCCTCTACAATCAGGAATAAGATAAGGATGTCCACTATCACCATTTCTGTCCAATACAGTTCTTGGGACAATTAGAACAAGTAGACAAGAGAAAGAAATAAAAATGATATGGCCAGGGAAGTGTAATGTTTGACATAATGTGTCAGTTTCAGAAGTTTAGAAATTTAAGGAAGCTACTCAGCAGGGGCCAGGGCCCTCACTTGGTAAACATCCTCCATCCTGCAAGAGGAGGACTTGGAGATAATATGAGTGTGACACCCACCCTAGGGAGTGGTAGCCTTCTTACAATTTAAGAGAGGAAAAAGAATATTGCTTACCCCACTTTTTTCTCTTGTTGCTTTTCCTATCTTTTGCAGTCTTGAACTGTTGCTCTGTGCCATGTGCCACCCTACCTTGGTGCAGCTGACTGAGGACTGTCATGGGTTTCCTTAATAAAAAACTCTGCTAAGTCATCATAGCGTCAACTCAATATGGCACAGGCCACTGGAGGCCATGTGCTATTGTCTGCCTTCCTCTTCCCGGTCAAATTACAACTTCCTATTTCCTTTTCACAACATTCTATTTCTTTGTTCCCACCTCCTGTCCAATCACTGTCTGCCACATCATGCCAACTGCCCCTAAACCCTACCTCCATCATGACCCTATATAGCTTTTGTTCTCCTGGCCAGGCCCTCAGAAGCTCAATGTATCTCCTTTCCTGTGGTCTTCCCTATGCATCAATGAAGGCCTCTTTCATCTTTCCTATGCCTTTACTGTGCAAAAAAAAAAACAAAAAAAAAGAAAACTAACAGACTGAAACCTCCACAAACTGTGAGTAAATAAACCTTTCCTTCCTTATTTTGGGGTGCCAGGCATTTTGACTCTGCAGTGAGAAAAAAAGTAACCAAGAGAAAAAAAGAAGTTAAATTATGTTTTGCAGGTACATGATCCTCAGCAAGAGAGACCCCAAAATCTCCACCAGAAGACTCCTAGAACAACCAAATTCAATAGTGTTGCAGGATACAAAGTCAACCCTCCAAAAATTGATATCATTCCTGTACTCTGATAACAAACTCACCAAAAGGGAAACTAGGGAAATAACACTTCATAACAGCATCAAGAAAAATGAAATATTTTGTCATCAAACTAGCTGAGAAAGTAAGACAGCTCTACTTTGAAAACTGTAGTACTCTGAAAAAGATATCAGAAAATGAAAAGATACCCTCTCTTCTTGGATAGGCAGAAGCAATATTATCAAAACAGACACACTCTTAAAGTGGTAAACAGATCTAATAAATTCCAATCAAAATAATATTCCATACAAAACAACAGAAAACAGAATTCTAAAATTCATATGAAACCAGAAGAAAACTAGAACAGCAAAAGCAATTCTGGGCTACAAGGCTAAGGCAGGGGGCATCACAATCCCAGACTTTAAGGTATAAAAACAGCATGGCACTGGCAAAAAACAAAAAACAGTGGAACAGAATAGAGAATGCCTAAATAAGTACAAGCACACCCAGCTATATTATCTTGGACAAAGGAGCTAAATCTTTTTGCTGAAGGAAAAACAGTCTCTTTAACAAATAGTGCTAGAAAACTGGCTACATATATGCTACCGATTGAACCTAGACCCATATCTCTCACCATACACTAAGGCCAAAATGGACCAAAGATTTAAATATTAAAACAAAACCACTGAATCTACCAGAGGAGAAAGGACGTGGAAATCTTAAAGACACAGGAGTCAGCAGAAAGCTCGTGAATCAAAACCGAACTGCACAAGAAATACTTCAAAGAATCAACAACTGGGATCTCACCTTTTGAAAAGTTTCTGCACATCAAAAGAAATCACCAACAGAGTAAAAAGAAAACTGATGTATTGGTAAAAAATTTTAGATGACTACATCTCAGATAAAGAACTTCTACCTAAAGCATATAAAGAATTTAGGGAAAAAAAAAGTCAGACTCCCCAAATTCAAAGACCCAATCTCAACATGGGTAACTAAGATGAATACACATTTCTCAGACGAAGAAATACAAATGGCAAAAAAGTATATGAAAAAATGTTCAACACCGTTGGTTATTCAAGAAATACAAATTGAAACAACACTGAGAATCCATCTCACACCAGCTATATTATCTTGGACAAAGGAGCTAAATCTTTTTGGCTATCATCAAGAAGTGGATCAATAACAAATGCTGGAGGGGCTGTGGGAATAGAAGGAACCCTTCTCCACTGTTGATGGGAGCATAGACTGATACAACAACTGAAAACCAGTGTGAAGATTCCTCAAAAACCTAGGATTAGAGGTTCCATTCAACTCAGTTATTCCCTTTCTGAGTATTTTTCCAGAAAAACTGAAAATATACCACAGGGATATATGTGCATCCATGTTTATAGCAGCACAATTTGTCATAGCTAAATCTTGGAAACAACCCAAATGCCTATAAATTGAGGAATGGATAAAAATGATATGATATTTTTATATACCATACTACGATGATCTATACATATTCATGTTTATATTAGCATAATTCATCATAATTAAATCTTGGCAACAGTTTATATGTCCATCAAAAGATGAATGGATATTTATACACAAAGATGAATGTGGAATTTATACACAGTGGAGTACTATTCTGCTATAAAGAAGGATAAATTTGATTTATTGACAGGAAAATAGATGCACCCTGAGACCATAATATTAAATGAAGTACGTCAGTCACACAAGCTTAAATATCACATCATTTCTCTTATGTCAAAAACTCAGTATATAATCAGTGTGAAACAAAAGTCAGATAATAGGTGAAAAATGACTACTGGGCCTGAGGACACACCAGGAAGCAAGAGCAGTGGCATAAAGGTTTCCAGCCCTGCAGCTCAGTGTCACCCAGAGCTGGACATGTCCTAAAGCACCCTAGGAGGCTACCCTTTGACAAGCCAAAGCCAGCAGGGTCCTCCCACCCCCAGCACAGCTGCCCTGTATTTCCCACAGGGAGGTATCTGCTAAGTCATCTTCGCCTTCCCTGGGAGCTGAGAACCTCCCTCGGCCATAGGCCCATCCTCTGTTGAGCTCACCTGCCTGGCCCCTGAAGGCTGAGTCTGAAGTCCTGCCTAAGGAGAGGATGGAGGAAAGAGAACTGTCACTACCTCCCCAGCCCCAAGTGAGGAGGGTCTCCCAGTCTACTCTCTGGTTATGAGGCAGGAGACTAGCCTGCCTAGGGCATGGCTAAGACTAGCTGGAAACCTGGTAATACAAAGATGTTAACTACAAAACCCCAAGGTGTGCAAAGAACACTTCCTGAAGCCCTGCATGTGAATTTTTCCCCAGAACTCCAGCAGGTTTCAGATAGAATGTTGAAGCCCTGATGCCAGCCTTAGGAGAGGGAGAGAGATAGAAAAATTGCAGTCGCCACTGGGCTTACTGCTAATGGTCTTTCACAGTAGTCCACCCTCATGCTGTAGTGTACTCTTTTTCCTGCTTTTCTTTGGCCCAAATTTATGCTGCAGAGCCTGTTTCTTTTCCTAGCTTTGATAAATGTCAGACCTTGTTATCATTTGCTCATGTCTCAGTAAATTCTTTGCTCAACACATAAAGAACCTAGAAACCATCTCTAGAAAGAGACCTCCACACTCCTAGATCTGGCAACAGTTAGTCCATCTGGCCAAACTTCATTTGGATATCGGACATAATCATGGGTGTGGTCCATTACAAGTTCAAGGCCAGCCTGAACAACTGAACAGGACCCTATCTCAAAATGAAAAATTAAAAAGGGCTGAGGATGTAACTTAAGCACTCTAGTGCTTCCCTAACATACATGAGGCCCTGGGTTGAACCCCTAGTACTGCAGAAGGAAAGAAATGATTATGTAAACATAAAATTTAAATATAATGTGTTTCTTTATGTTTACATTTTAAGCAACATTTTTTTTATTTTATTTTATTTTTATGATGACCATCAATGGATGCATTTGATAAAATGACTTAAAAAATACCTTAAGTAAAAATTGATAGAAGAAAGCTAAGTTCAGAATTGCAAATCAAGATTTCAACAACTCAATAATTAGTAGGAAAGTATAAAATCAACAAAGATATATTAAATTGAAGAACATATAGACAATTCAGCTTAATTAACATTTACAGACCATGCTCAAAGACAGCAGAATACACATTTTTTTATGTGTACATGAAGCATTAAGCATTCTAACTCGCGTTGGTGGCCATAAAAATTCTTAATAAATTCAATAGTAGTCAAGTCATACAAAGCATGTTCTCTAACCAGAACAGATTTAAATTAGAAGTCACCAACACCCTACTTCACGCTAACTAGAAACATGTTCACTAGCTTCCCTGTTGAGGTCACGTATTAACTGTCACTGGGTCAATTGCTCATATGCTTATCTTTACATTAATTAAATGCCTTCCTGAGCCATATAAATCAAGAGTAGAAAACAGAGTTCTCCAAAGGAATATCAAAGTTATATTATCAGAATAAGGATTTGAGCAGATTATCATCTGCTACCAAAAGCTACTAGAACTGATTTGTGAGTTTAACAAGGTTGTGGGTCTCAAAAATCAATATACAAAAACAACCCCAATTAACCACATTCCCAGAGCAATAATTAGAAATAAATAAAAATGCTATTTGTGGTAATATCAAAAATATAAAATACCTAGAAATAACTGACAAAAGACGTGAAATCCATGAACACTGAGTATTGTTGAAAGAAATTAAAGAAGACCTAAAAACAAAAAATTTGTTTTATTCCTCAGTGGGAAGGTAATATTGGGTTTTGTTGTTGCTGTTGTTTAATAATTTTATTGAGAAACAAATAGCAATGAGACAGTTTCAAAATCAATTAGTAGGACAGTTTCTATAAGCAACATTTATTATCCATAGGAATTTTGCTGAGTCTGAAAGCATGACCCCAGAACATGGGGATTCTTTTCTAGGGGAAATCTGATATCCCGACTGTGGCAAACATTTATAAGGTTTCTTCTTTTTGGCAAAACCGGAGATTGAACTCAGGCCCCTGTGCTTGCCAGGGAAGCGCTTATTCTACTGAACCATTTCCCTGGCCCCAAAAGGTCACTTCTTGATCTTTCCCCTGGCCCAGCAGGCAGGTAGCAGGTTCTGCCTGCTTTCCATTTCCCTGGCCGGCCACCCGGGTTGTCCCTCCCACAGATTCTGACCTGTCTTCACAACCCCTACCCTCCGACCCCCGTTAACGGAGTCAGTCATAGCCAGATCCTCAGGCTTCAAACTGGATTTGTTAGAAATTCAGTCAGGAATCTACCTCCACACTCTACATGAAGAAAGGGAATACATTCAGCAAATTAGCTGTGTTGGCACAGTAGAAAGTAAATGTTTAACCAACAGAGAGCCTTCCACGTGAAGATTCTAGTTGTTGCTCCTTCAGACAACCCAAGAATTAATTGTAGAGAATTAGATTTAAATGGGCCCAACCTAAGCATCCTCTTGGCTTCCTGTTCTGAAGACCTGAGCCCCTGACAGCAAGTTTGGCAGGGAACTTCGGGCATGGTTTTCAAAGTAGGTGCATTGTGAGCTCAGACATCTGTCCCACGTTCACTTTGAACATTTGTAATCAGGGACAATGGACCAAGTCTCTTTAGATCCATGTTATTAAAAGAGGACAGAGTTGTGCCTATGGACTAAATTGGGTTATTTTCTATTTCTCTTGTTTTGACTTAGGTTCTCAATAGGTAGCAGAGGTCGACCTCAAATTCATGGTCCTTGTTCCTCACTTTCCTGGGCTTACAGGCATGAGCCACTGCATCTCACCCCATGGGCTACCTAGCTAAAATGTGTGGGTAGGAGGTGGACAGACCGGAACAATGGGGGAAGAAGGCAAAAGAGGAGAACAGGAAAGCAAAAGATAGAAGGCGCACGTGAGCAGAAAGCTGGCAAAGTTGAGGATCTCTCGGCTCTGTTCTCTGCCCAGCCTCCCATGCTCGGTGCTAACATGCTCCAGCCACACACTTTCCCGGGCCTCTGCTTGACCGCTATTACCTTCAGCCCCTTCTGCCACGCAGACTCCTGTGGTGCTGCCATTCTGCTCCCTCTGCTATCCTTGGCCAGCTCCCCGCAGTCAGGAACCACGACTGGCCCCTTTTGCTTTTCTTCACGTCCCCACATCCAGCACACGTGGGACAGTGCCCAGCCCCAACACGATCAGCAAAGGAGAAAAGTGCCAGAGCACAGAGCTACTGGGAAAAAGAGAAGAAGGACATGTAGAGAGAGGTCATGACACAGAGCGTTCTAGAGCCAAGTGGGCCTAAAGAGAACCTTATCTGGAATGGCTCAGAGTGGTCACTTAGTACCCACTCTGTGCCAGGCACTGTGTTTCATTATCTGTCATGGCCAGGCAAGAATCACCGTAATCATGACTGAGAACCCCGGCACAGGACTTGGTGAGGCCAGAGAGGCACTCAAGCACCCACTCTGAAGAGTTGCTCACTGTTAAGGTGCAGCAGCCATAAGCTCTCTGCATTTCAGGCACTGAGTGGCTCTCTTGTCACACCGTTGTCTCTACCCTGCGTACATTAGCCAGGTGTGGCAGTACACATCTGTAATCCCAGCCTTCAGTGGACCGAGGCAGGACTGCTTCCAGTTTGAGGCCAGTCTAGGCTAGCAAGACCCTGTCTCAGAAACAAACACGGTCTTAATCCCCCATGATTCTGTGGGACCTAGGGCTGCCCCGGGTGGTTCTCCTGCTGGTCTCCCTTAGATCACTCTTGAAGTTGTAGCTGATTGGCAGCTGGGTCTTGAGTGCCCTAGAGACTGTTCTGGAACGCAAGGCAGGCTGGGTCTTGCTTCTTCACACTGCGGTCTCAGGACTGCTCCATTTGGTATACCGCATGTCTCTGTAGAGAGAGCCAGTCTTGAGTGGCTGTCAGGGGTCCCGGCAGCAAGAGCTCCACAGAGAGGAAGCCAAAGCTACCCATGCTCTTACAGGTCACATCAGGAACAGGTACCACTGCTAGACAGAGCGTCCCATAAGCCAACTCAGTCTCAGGACTAATCCAGGCCCTAAGGGTGAGGAAAACAAGCATCTGCTTGCAATAGAAAAGATAATGAAGAAGCATCAGGCATCTCTAATCCACTATGATTGATTAATAAAATACCTGCTCCCAAATTCCAGGATTATCAAGGCAAGTGAATGACATGGGTTAAAATCCAGTAACTATACATCCTCTGAGTTTCAATTCTATGATTTAGAAAACAGAGATATTAATACCTTCCTGGCAAACTTTTACTGGATGGCTACAGTCTACCAGATGTTATGGCAAATAAAAGAAATACAATGTTGAGCGGGAAGATGACCTGGCTCCTAGTGAAGGTGTATTCTAGAGAGGGAAACACATGAGTAAGTTAGTTGTACATTGAGGTTCTATGAGGTTTAATTGTACATGTAAGTTCTATGAAGAAAAAGAAGAAGGTAATGAACTAGAGAACGGGTTGGGGCTGAGGGGTAATAGGCTCACTGGAGACAACCACCAGGAAAGGTGTGTCTCAGAGATAGCATTAAGCTGAGTCCTAGATGCTGAGGAAGGTGTAGTGCTGCAGGGTGCTGAGCAAGAGGGAGATGGGGTAGGGCAGGAGGTGGGAGGGAGGAGCACTGCCTGCTTTGAACAGAGCTGGGAGTGAGGGAGTTTTGTGGTGGGGACACGCTTGCTCAAAGGGCTTGCTACTAACCCTGAAAAGTTAAGTAAAACAGAACACTGAGCAATCAATTTACAAACACATCTGGAGTGCAGAATGCCAAGCAGTAACAGCTCTGAGATTGAAAAGTATTTGATATTGACTAATTTTATTGACGACTTAAGTGATGGAGCATAAATAATCCCCTTGATGATTTTAAGAGGAATAAAGCTGCAGTCTTGCTCTCTCCAAAAGCCCTGATCTCTTGAAAACATTTGTTCCCCATAGATCAACACAACCAGTGCAAAGACAAGGGGGTAGTGTTTCACGACCACTCCATCGCTCCTCTCTCCATGTGACCGCCCTCTCATGAGGTTCTCAGCTCTGCAGGCCCTGCCTCACTCTCCTGCTGTCTAACAGGTATGTTCCACGCTCACCTAGACATGCAAACGGATCCTAAGATTCAGCCTTTCCTACCACTACACACCGCTCCCCACCACACACTACTCCCCATGCTGGGAACCTTCCCTTTGTGCTTGGGTGCCCCCTTTAGCCCAGGCTTTGTGTGTGGCTCCTTCCCCAACTCCACCATCTCCGCCCACCATGGCCATGCATTCCCAGGGCTCCTTCTGGACCTCAGCAGAACTGCTCCAGTGTAGAATCCAGTCAGGTCCTCTCTCTGGTCACAGCTGCCCTGCCTCACCTGCCATCCTCATCCCTCCTCTCACACCCCAGAAGCCTTGGAGCCAGTCTCTTCCGGCTTCATTTCCATTTCTGAAGGTTCTAAGCACCCCATTTTTCCAATCTTGCACCACACCTGCTGATGGACGATTCCTAAATAAATCCTTCGCTGTCCCTAGCCCCAGTGTAACCCCCCAGTTTCTCTGAAGCACAGTCCAGTTGGTTTTCACCCATCCTGCCCCTGTGGATGTTCCCACCTGGATAGCCGAAGACCTCGGCGCTGCTACGCCAGCTCCAGGCTGCCCTGCTGGCAGCATTCCTTCCTCCAGGCTGCACATTCTTTTATGTCTCCAGGGTATCATTTGCGCTTGGTTTCTTTTCCATATTGCTCCCTGATTCTTATCCTTTGCTCTTTTTCTTGTCTCTTGTTTTCATTTATTACCCTTTTTTTTAAAACAAACATTTACTTGAGAGACAGCATAACAGTAATTGATATGACATGACACCCAGTATGTATTTAGAAGACCAGAATGACAGACGTTCCAAGCATGGTCCTAGTATTACACATTGCTATCTTCAGTGCAGTTGCTTAGTTCACAGGTATGAGCATATAGTTAATATATAATTAACTGCTAGTTTCAAAAACCTGCTGAAGATTCTCAGGATCGTTGCCTTACCCATCTTGTGCTTATAAATGTGCAACGGATAAGCCTCGCCCGGGGAAAACCACCTTTGTGATCGTGGTATTTCCCCTACCAGGTAAGTATATAAATGTATGGTTTTGCCCCTGTCATATTTCCTAGCTGTTCTCCCTGCCCTCTCTTCGTTGTTTAATCCTCAAGTTCTTACTTTCCTTTTAAATGTGTTATACCTTTCTCTTTTTATTTCTTCTTTAGAGTTTTTATACTAGGGAGACTACATGATATTTACACATGTGCATCTTGTTTATTTCATTTATGAGTATATCTTCAAGTGGCATACACTTAAATATAAAGGCTTCAAGTTTATCATTCTTTATGGCTGAGTAATACTCCATTGTATAAAAATACTACAAAGTAGGAGGAACTCTTAAAGACATAGGAGTAGGCAAAGAGTTCATGAACAAAAATCAAATCGCACGGATAATACTTGAAAGAATTAACAACTGGGACCTCCTCCTATTGAGAAGTATTTGCATATCAAAAGAAATTACCAACAAAGTGAAAAGACAACTTACAAATTTTGAAAAAATCTTAACTAATAAGAACTCAGACAAGGGTCTTCTCACTCTAGAATTTATAAAGAACTAAAAAACATTAGGGTCCCAAAATTTAAAGACCCAATCCAGAAATGGACATCTGAAATGAACACAAACTTCTCAGAGGACTAAATTAGAGAAGGGAATAAGTATATGAAAAAATGCCCACATCACTAGCCATCCTTGAAATGCAAATTAAAACAATACTGAGATACCATCTCACTCCAGAAAGAATGGCTAGCACAAAGACATCAACCAGCTTTGCTTTCTTTTTACCCTTTCTTTGCACAACTTCATTTACAGAGCCCAAGGCTCATTTCTTGGTCTTTAGCTCTGTGTCCACATTTACACTAGATAAGCTCACCCAGCTTTATTCATGTCTTTAAATAAAACTCACTGATAATTCCGAAATGCATGCCCTAATGCATGCCCTAATGCATGCCCTAATGCATGTCCCTAACCCAAATATAACTTCGTGCATACCCAGTGATCATCTACTAAATAATCATCTTTTTTTCCCAGCAATCATCTTCGACGTAATACATTCAAGACCAAATTTCTGGTCCTACTTCCCAGAAATCATCCCCTCTTCAGTCCCATCTTCACAAATCTCCAAGTCAACTCTTTGGCATAAAATTTAATTTCTCTCTAATTCTGGTTATTGCTGAGAAATCCCAGTCAAACAGACTCTTAGCCAAATAAAAATGCAAAAGGATAATTGGCTGAAGCACCAGGAAGCAACCCAGAGAGGCAGATTCTGGAATACAGCAAATACTCAGAAGGGAGAAATTACACTGGAGGAATTTCTGGGTTTTTTAGGAAGTGTTATCCAAATAAAGGCTCCAAGGTACTATGTGGGGCAGTTAGAGGAGGAAACCTTTGGTCTTTCTGCTTTGAAGAAACAAAAGAGAGAATTCAAGGCAACCACATCTAATAGGAAATAAGGGGAGAATTTATCTACAGGAGAAAACAAGGAAAGTGGAGCCCCACATTCTGGGTGTAAACTCAACAAATATCTGGCTGGCACCAAACCATGCATGAGAAACCCCAAGAACCCCAACAATGGCAAAAAGGAGAGAACTGACATTTGCATTGCTGCCAACTGCATGGACGACAGAACTCACTGTTTGTTTCAGTCAAGTCACATGTCTCCTTTTAAAAAAAATATATAGGGGGCCGGGGAAATGGCTCAGTGGAATAAGTGCCTCCTTGGCAAGCACAAGAGCCTGAGTTCAATCCCTGGTTCTGCAAAAAAATTGAAAATTAAAAATTTATATATATATATATATATATATATATATATATAAATGTATAGATAGATAGATAGATAGATATAGATAGATAGATAGATAGATAGATATGGCCAGGGAGATGGCTCAGTTGAATAAGCGCTTCCCTGGCAAGTACAAGGGCATAAATTCAATCCCCGGTTCCGCAAAATAAATAAATAAAAATAAGCACTAATTGTGCAAGCTGTATGTTGTCCTGTAATCCCAGCTACCAGGTAAGCTGAAGCAGGAGGGTCACAAATCAAGACCAACCTGGTCAGTATAGCAAGATCCTATCCCATCAATAGAAATAAAAAGGACCATGGGATATAGCTCAGTGGTAGAGAACTTTCCTAGCGTGTGTGAGATACTGGTTCAATCCCAAGGAAGGAAGATAAAAGAGAAAGAGAAAAAGAAAGGAATAAAAGCCACAAAGTATTATAATAGAATCCACCGTAGCATTCTCATTGTCCACAGTACAATCCAAAATTATTCCAAAAAGAGTCAGGTAAGTATGACCCATTTTCAAGAGAAAGACAATTTAAAAATTGACTAACATCTGTATTGTTAAACATTCATAACAATATGCTGGGAAATATTAAAAAGTATGCATTTCTTAAATCAGATCCCATGTGTTTTTATTTGTTTGGTTTGTTGGCTGGTTGGTTTCTAATGTACTTGGTACAGCGTTTCACTGCACAGCTAGGACTCACAGTGATCCTCCTGTTTTCGGCCTCCCTGGCACTGGGATCACAGGCCTGAGCCACCACCCCCAGTCTCAGCGGCCAGCTCAGTGCACCAGGAAGCAGAGCTGGTGCAGCCTGTGGTACAGGGGATGGAAACCTGGTCCCTGCACTTGCTCAAGCAGGCACTTAGTCCACTGAGCTATCTCGTCAACCCATCATATCCCATGTTTTTAACCTCACTGCCCTGTTTAAAGTTATTGCACCTCTTTCAAGGAACACTGCACAAGCCTCTAGTACCTCTCCCTGTTTCTGCCTCTGCCTGCCATAACATGCTCCCAAAACAGCCCTTAGAAGCATCATCCCAAAACAAATCCATCTATGCCAACCATCTGCTCAAACCCTCTAATGGTGACCCCTCATCCAAAGAAAAAGCCAGAGCTCTTACAGTGGGAAGTGTAGCCTTACATGGTCCAGCCCTGTGCTTCTTCTCTATCTCTCTACTTGGCATGCATTCCTTGCTATCCTCCAAACACCAGCCTTTCTCTTGCGAGAGGCCCAGCATTCCTTCTGTGGGCCACTCTTCTCCCAGTGCCTGCTTGGTTAGTGCTGCAAGTCTTTCTCCCAATCTCACCTTCCCCCTGAGACCCGCTGACCTCTGTGCTAAATGCCATCATGTGCTTCCACTTCGACCACCACCCCTGAGGGACCCCCTGAGTATCCCTCCTCATCTTTTTCTCTCCCTCCTCCTCCTTTTGCATATGATCTGTCACATTCTGATGTACTAATACTCATTGCTATAAGTATTGTGAATCTTCCATGGTAGAGTATAAACTCCTCAAAAAACAAGAACCTTCTTTTGAGGGCTGGCCAGATAGCTCAGAAAACTAAAGCACCTGCTTAGGCAGGCACAGGGACTGGGGTTTGATCCTGGCATACCATGCTGCCCTGCTCCCAAGGCTCTCTGAGATGGCAACTGAGACTGGGCATGGTGACGTGCATCAGAGCTTGGGAGGCTGGAAACAGGAGGACCACTATGAGTTCAATCTGTGTAGTGAGACCCTGTAGACCCTGTACTGAATACAAAAATAAAAATTTTAAAAATGAACTATCTTTTGACTTATTAATATATCCCAAGTGCCTATGCCAGGGCCAGGCACACAGCAGGTACTCAATTATCAGAGCAGTGAAAGAATGCATTCATGGCTGAGGGCATATCTCAGTATGCATGCACTTGCCTGCATATGTGGATCCCTGGGTTCAATCCCTTAGCATTGAAAAGAAAATACATTAACTACTACTAGAGAAGTACGCCAATACTACCAAAATACTGGACTACCCACCAGGCTGAGGATATAATCCCTTCCATGTTCCCATTAAATGACAGGAAGGGGATACACATACTCCTTCTTATGGGTCATCCGAGGTGGGGCTTTTGGCAGGTGGTTACAGTGATTCTGTCTACTTCCATATGCTAAGCAGTTGTCCCTCACCGCAAGCCTCTGCCCTGCTGTTCTGCTTCAGAGCTGGCCTACATCCCTTGACCCTCAATGGGCTTATGTCCTAATAACCATTCATAAGTTGAAACATACATTAATGGAAAACACACTTAACCTACCCAGCATCACAGTTGAGCAACATAACATTTGGAAGAGTTGTGGTTAATTTCAATGATTTTTCTCTTCCCTGAGACAAAGGGAACTCACAATTTAAAGGGGGAGAGGTTATTTTGGCTCTTGTTTACAAGGCACGTTTGCTGGCTCCAGAGCAGGATGGCACAGCAAGGGGAGTGGCAGAGAGAGAAGGAAGGAACGTGGGGCAGGAGAACACCCTTCCAGCTCACAACCCCCCGTGACCAGGCCCTACCTCCTCTGATCATATTTAGCTATAGCACCCCAAGATTCAGTCATGTTTCAAAAGCCTCATCTATGAGCACATGAGATTTGAGGGAGCTCCCAGTTATAAAAACTATCACCCAGGTATTTTCTCTGGTGATTCTTGGGATTGATCCAGAGCTCACTGCTCTGGATCAATTATCACAAGAAGGCATTAGGTGGCAGATTATTAACCCCAGGGCAGATCAAAATAAAAAATTCAAGAAAGTATGACTTCTACTGAATGTATACTGTTTGTATACTCACTATGTGGCCCCAGTACCACACACACAAAAAAAATCATTGCTGTGCATGGCGACACATGCTTATGATCCCAACACTTGGGAAGCTAAGGCAGGAGGATTACAGCTGGGCCACATAGTGAGTTCTAGCCACTTCACAGTAAGATCCAAAAATGAATAATAAAATAAAATAAGTTGAACCATTGTACAACAGAACAATCTATATTTTAAAAGAAAAGGCAATCATGATAATAAAAAAAAAAAAAAGAAAGAAAGGATGTCTACAGGAAATTCCTGAGGATAGTTAGAGGATGGCAGTAAAACACAGAAAGTGGGCCACAATCAAGATTCTGTGCCTCTGATGACGGGGCACTATCCACCAGTGAATGTTCAGCCCAAAGAATGCAGGGTAGGTGAGCAGAAAGCAGAGAACAAGTTAACACTGTTTTATACACAATTGCTATAAAGAAAATCACCCTTGGTTTTTTGATCATCTACTTAGGGAGCTGGACCACAGTAACAAGAGAAAACGGAGCCAGACGCGAGATTTGCAAAGTAGCCAAGGCTAGATTCTCTTAGGAGCTCTGTAAGAATTTGGGTTTGATTCTAATTGCAACTGGAAGCAAGCAGACAGACCTAAGCACCTAAATGGCGTGATGAGACATAGATGTTTGAATAATCCTTCTGGCTTCTGAATAGAGTGTGTTGTAGGGGAGAAGCCAAGAGGGGGAGTAGAGAGATAAGTTTGGAGATGATTGCAATAATCCAAACAGTGGATAGATCAAAAGCAGAGCGACCAAGATGCAAGAAACACTGTAATTGGAATGCAAGTGTGTGTGGTGGTGTCACAACAGGCAGTGCAGGGAGGTGAGGCATGAAGGGGAGACAGCACTCATCAGGAATGCTGAGCCTGTGGCTCAATCAACGGATGGTGACAACATTTGCTAAAACACAAAGAACTGAGTTGGGTCAAACACACATGCCGACCGATCAACCCACGTTGTGTGGATGGGCTGTCCCCAAAAAGACTTTCGAGGCTCTGTACTGGTTGACATATTGTGTCAACTGGAGAAGTTTAGAAGTTTACTTAAGGGGCTCAGCAGAGAGACTGGATTCTTAGTTTGTAAGAACCCTCATCCTGTGCAAGAGGAGGGTGTGGGCATTGTGTGAGTTCTACACTGGGAAGAGAGGCTTGCTAGAAGCCAGAGCTGCTGCCCTTCCCTTTGCTCTTCGCTGTTTTCAGCTGCCAAGAGCTGCTGCCCTCTGCCATAAGCCACTCTGCCTAGGAGCCAGCCGAGTACAGAACATAGACTGCAACTTCCACAAACTGTGAGCTAAATAAACCTTTCCTTCCTTCATTTCGGCTGTCAGGTATTTGTCCCAGCAACCAGAAAATAGTAACTAAAACAGGCTCTGATACACAAGGTTTATAAAACTAGTATTTCTCTTTGTTAAGAAACATTAGGGTAGGTCAGGAGTGGCAGCACACACTTGAGGGGGTTGAGGGACAAGGACTGCTGTGAGTTCGAGGCCAACCTGGGCTACATAGTGAGACCTGTCTCAAAATAAATAAAAATAAAAATAAAAGAACATTGGTGTACAATGAAGTATGTTAGAATATAAACTTTTCCAGAAGAGAAAATTATGGTCCAATAGTCCCTCATGAACATAAATGCAAAAGATGTAAACAAATATAAGCAAATGAAATTCAACAATAGACTTTTTAAAAAAGATAAACCATCATTATCCAGTAGGGCTTATTCTAAGAATGCAAAGTTGCTTTAACATTCTAAATTCAATCAGGATAATGCACCACACTATTAAATTATATAATCATCTCAACGGATGAAGAAAAGGCATTTAATAAAATTTAAAACCCATTCATAATGAAAACAGAAATAGTAGAGAACTTCTTTAAACTCAATATCAACATCGCCCCCCCCAAAAAAAGAACTCTGAATAATGACAGTTGTGTATTTTTTTTCCCTATTTTTTTTTAGTACTTGTTGTGACTCATAATGACTGCTTTCACTGTGGGTATTGGGTTCTTGTACTTGGCGCGTCTTAATTCTTTTTTATGTATCCCTCCCCTCCTCATCTTTTTTCCCCTTCCCATTTACAGAAACAATGTTTCCTTTCATCTGTTTTTCATTATGCACTTTTATTTATATTTTGGTGGTTTTCCATATAGGATAAACCATATAGTATTCAAGCTTGTGTGTCTGGTTTATTTCCCTTAACGTCACGGTTTCCAGGCGTGTGCCTTTTCCCACTTGCGTACTGCACTGGTTCTAGTGTAGCACTAAATAAAAATAATAGTAAGCAATACAAATGGAAACGTACAACAACAACTAAAAACAATTGAGTCAGATAAGGCATATGCTGCAGGATACTAATCAGCTTTTCTTCTGGATGGTTAACAACCTAAGTTCACAGATCAAAGTTGGAGAAATAGAAGAGCCACAGAGGAAAGAGATCGAAGTTCTATTGTGTGCCTGGGGAGAGTCACATGGAGAGAAAACTTTCTCACAGGCTCTCACAGAGAGCAAACTGGTCAAGCATTGGCCGTGACTCATCCGTATGGATGACACAGACAATGGATCTACAGAATAAGGTACAGGACTACAAGATAAACCCTGAGGGGACTTCACTGATCTCATAAGAAATAAAAACTACATGTGTCGGTATATAGGTCTTGCTCTATCTAGGTCTTGACCATCCAGCAGAAAAGTATAAAAATGAGGTATACACTGTGGGGCCATAATAATAAGTTGAGCTGTAAATGGCTATGGTCGACAACTTCTTCGGATAACTCACTATTGTTGTGGAATGCTGGACTGTGTTGGATTGTGTCATTGAGTTCAGGCACCTAAATTAGTTGAATGACAATGGAATGCCCATCTTTGACAGGTGTAGACAAAGGAAGGGATATAGAAAGGAAGAATCATGATGTGTGTGTATGGACAGTACAGTTGGGATAGATAATGCCGTGCTTCTGCATAATTCTATGAGAGGCAAGATTTGCACTAATGGTGGTTGGACAGGATATTATGTCGGTTTCTAGTACTATGGACAACCACTAGGAAAATAACAAGGTAGAAAGTATTAATTATGAATCTTTGATGTAATTCAGTTATAAAAAATAAGATATGCAAACAGCTACACTCTCTTAATTTATTGATAAGAGACATATGCTATAATAATGTCTGTAAGTATAATATCATGTATGCACCTTGTATGATACCAAAACATTATGAAAACAGTTTGCAATGTATTAATTTATCAAATCCATCTTGTCAAGGTATCTTATAACTGTCTCATTGATATTTGTGCTTCAATAAAATAAAAATAAGGAAAGTATGGACTGAAACCTCCACTGTGAGCTAAATAAGACTTTCCTTCCTTCAATACCAATTCTGGGTATTGGGTATTTGTCCCAGCAATGATAAAAGAGTAATAAAGCACTCGTGTAGCTGTAATTCCAGAAGTAGAAAGAAAAAGTCAATCAAGGGATAAGTCAAAGTATAACTATTCAGATTCAGAGAGGGTTCGAAGAGTGCTTAGGGGCAGGAATGAAAGAAGGGTCATGCTTAGGCTTTGACAACATTTCAAGAACTCCACAAATAAAAAGGAAATTCCAACTCTTCTGAGTAGAAGAAAGCATTCTACCTGGCCAAGCTTGAGAGCTGGGCTCACCTTGGACCTTCTACCCAAGACTCTGAATGCCAGATAGGAGGGTGGCAGGCACCCCCTAAAGTTCAGCAGAAAAGTACTATGTTCTGAAAAGTTTACATGCAACCAAACTCCAGTGAGGGGAGCAGCAAATAGAGATACTTTGGGCAGTGATGGGAGGAGCTCCAAAAAACCTCCCAGGAAACAGATGGGTGTAATTCCTCAAGGCACAATGTAATCCAGACGCCCAGGATGTAGATGCAGGCTTGTTGCCTGCTCTCAGCCATTCCTCCCCACTTGCTTTGTTAACAAACCCCACTACTCACCCATAGAAGATGCCAGTGTGCTTTCGCCAGGAAGCTCAGAAGGTCAAGTATTAATTAGTCTAAGCCATTCATCCACTCCCTCGGCGATGATCAGTTAGGAAGAAGCATGTGATGAAACTCTCCTGGTGACATCCTAGGGGAAACTTCTGGAAGAGCTTCTGCCCAAGATTTTCCTCAAAGATAGAAATACACAAAGCAGAGGCTCTTTTCCTCCCCTTCACATCTTCATGACTACCCAAGATGCTGGGAGCTGATGCACCCGTCTATGACACTGGGGAACAAACCAGAGAACCAGCAGTGCGAGGATTATGACAGAGTGGAAAACCAACTGGAAACCACCCGGGTCTCTGATGCTATCTGAACTGTTTAATTAACCCATTTTTTAATCAGTCCACCTCCAGAATTCTGGGCACAGGAGGTGATAACTTTTTCTTTGCTTCAGTCAACTCCAGTAGGATTATCTGTTCTTTCCAAGAACATCTAATTGATCTAAGTAATGAAATAAAACTGGACAGCATTTACCAACCACATAGCTATAAATTTCTGCCTTTGGAACTTCAACTAATGCCCAGGAAGGTCTCTTTGGGCTGGAAAGGCAATACGTGAGAGCGAATATGGCCAAAATCAGGAAAAAAGTATCCTTGATAAGATCAGAGTGGATCTGAGTGCCAGATGCACCGAAATGCAAGGCAGCCAAAGCAGCAATATGAAACAGGGGCTCGTTTGTGTAAGCGAGCTGAGAGTTCCATGTGGTGCTGATTGCCTGAGCCCTGGGGAAACAGTTATTAATCCCTCTTGGGATATATGACAACTTCCATAGGGCCAGGATTCGGAACAACAGTAAGAATCTTACAACCTCTGCACCCTGTTCCATCAGACATACTAGTCCTAGGAAATGGTATGACTGCAGGTAGAGCCATCACATTTACCAAAGTGAAGCCTTGTGCCTCTACACCAGGGGGGGCAGTAATTCTCAACCCTCGAAGCACAGTAGGACCCCCAGGAAAATTCTAACTTGAGTAGATTGGGAGCTGGCAAAAAAAAAAAAGTTATTACTAGCTCACAAGGTAATATTAGTGCGTTTCAGAAGACAAAACACCTGACTTGGAAATAAGGTCACCTGAGTCCCACGTGCAGATGGGGACACTGAGGTGTGTTACTCCAAGGGCTGGTTCCTTTCCAATTCCTGTCATTCCTTGGCGGCAGCGTGACCAGATCCTAGGTCTATCTGGCTACAGCACTGATGGGCTCAACTAGCAGAATATGCTGTTTCTTTGCGCCACCTCAAACCATTTCTAGTTTGTTATTATTGCTCTCAGTGATATTTTATTAGAATTTGGAAACAATCCAAAAAAGTCAGGCCCAACTGAGAAACATAAGCAGCATATCTGCATCTGAAGAAGAAGCTGTTTTTCAAGATTTTATCGGCCAGTTGCTCATTTGTTGTGCAGCAGGGGACAGCTCTCGGAGGACTGCCTTTCGATTTCAGTTTTGTTTTCTTTGGTTGTCCTGCTACCTTTCTCTGCTCACAACCTGGCCACACAGCAGGCCTCCTGCACACACTGCTGCTCTTCTCTCCTCTTTACTACCCAGTTCACGCTGTGCTGAGCTAGACCTGGCTCACACCTTCTCCCAGCTCTGCATTTGGTGACACTGCTTTGACTATTGGAGAAGCATTTACACCTTAGAAATCAGCAAATGGGGGTGGGCTTGGATGGAAGTCCTGGGACAAGGGGAATGCCACTGGCTCTGCCTCTGTGAGGCATGGGCTGCTGCCTCCAGGGACTTTGAATATGTCAAGGATTGCCCTCGGCAGACTTTCCAGGAGAGAAAAGCTTGGAGAGAAGACCACCCAGTTGGCTTTGCAGCTGTCCCTAACCAAGAATCCCAACAGTACAATGAATCTGAGGAGCTGGGAGGGCACCACCCCAGGGAAGAAGGGGACTCCCGGGAAGGAGGCTTCAAGCTGTAGATTTTTTTCAAAGATGGTTATCCATCCTCATAGCCAAAAAAAAAAGAGCCACCACTCTTCCACCCGAATGTGTACCCCTCGGGCACAGTGTGCCTGTCCATCCTGGAGGAGGATAAAGACTGGACACCAGCCATCATGATCACACAGATCTCATTAGGAACACGGGAACTTCTAAATGAACCAAATAGCCAGTGGGTTCTTTATGGCTCTACTATGTGCGCCTCCTCTTGCCTGCCTACCTGCACCTGCACTGCCTATCAAGGTGTAGCTGGCTAGCCTTTGCCTCTGCTTAGTCCATTCCAGGATTGAATTTATGAAGTGGGGAACAGAGGGTGAGGTGGCAGATGCTGAAGCCCAGCTGGAAGAGAGATGGGTGGGAGCACAGTGAGAAGCAGTTAAAACCCAGAGGATCAGAGAGGCTTAGATCACCATCGAAGACCCAAGAACAAGAAACTCTGTGAGGAGGTAGGACAGAAAACAAGCAGGAAAAATCAGGGAATTTAATGACTGGTACTCTGCTCTGTGCAAATCTGGGAATAAATATGTGGTCAAGGCAAAACAGGGAAGGCTTATCCAGGCTATGCAACACCCTCAACTCAATGAGATCTGGATCGAAAAGACCTGGAAAGGAGCAATAATATAATACGATGTGTGAAACTTCCTCACACCCTGGATCTAAACAAGGACACGAGCATGTACATGACATGGGGACAATTGGAGAAACTGGGTGTGGAATGCATATTCGATGGCATCATGGAATTTGCGCAGATTTTCTTAACGGTGACAATAATATTGTGGTTAGGTTGTGGAAATGTTTTAAAAAGACATCTGCTGGAGTATTTAGGGATAAAGTGTCATTTGTCAGCTACTTACTTTCAAATAATTTATAAATAAGTGTATAAACAGATACAGATATAGTCGTACATCAAACGCACAGGCACACACACCTCTAGGTAAAGCAAATAGGTCAACCTGTTGTCTATGGTTTAGATCAAATAAAGGATACCCAGGCAATGCTATACTTTCATTTCAGTATGTTGTTTTTTTTTACAGGCTTTTGATAAAATGAGAAAGGGACAAGAGATGAATGACTTCAAGATTCTGAAGGAAACGCTTTTCTTGTAAAACACGTCAATGTATGGCAAAATGTGATCAAAACTACAGTGACTATTTAATTTGTTTAATTTATTACAGTGAAAGGCACATTACGGTTAATCCCCTCCAAATGCACCCCCTCATCTCTCTTTCTTGCCACTGTCTGAGGCAGTTCTGGAAGTTTTCCCCTATGAGTGTCCTTAGTTCAGCTGTCACGCCTCCCTCAACGTCCTGCATTGATCAAAGGGTTTAACTTTCATGGTCATTTTGATTTCGGGGAAGAAGTCTCATGATACCAGATCTGGTGGATCAGGGAGACAGAGCATACTGCAGTGTTTTCACTTAACAGAAACTGTCATATCTGTTTTGGGAAAGTAGCTTTTACTGTAATACTGGGGGAGGTTGGAGGAAATAAAAGGTTTTCATTAGGTAGTTCAGCCTGGCCTTGAACTCACTATCACCCTGCTATAATACATTTTTTTAAAAAATATAGGACACACCACATGCCGCACCAGCCCCACCTCCCAGGCATGCTGAGCTGGCCGCTGAATCAGGGTGTGATGGTACACCCCAGTGATCCCAGCACTGGGGAGGCTGAAAACAAGAGGATCACTATGAAGTTGAACTATGAGTTTAAGCTTCGTAGTGAGACTTTGCACAAAATTTTTTTAAAAAATTAAAATATAGGTCAACAATTGTACTCCCCACCCCACCCCCCGTCTCTCAGGAGCTATTCCTACTCCCCACTCCTTTTCTTCAGTAAATTTTCCTTAATTTTCACTCTTAATAAAAAATACACCATATTTTTATCATCATATATATATATATATCTTCGTATATGCTTTCAAGTAAATGTATAATCATTGATGTTTCTGTTTGTTTGTTTGCTTGTTTTTTTGCAAAGGCCTCGCCATATAGCTCAGGCCAGCCTGGAACTCACAATGTAGCCCTCTTAAAGTGATCCTTTTTGCCTCAGCCTCCACAGTACTGGGATTAGAAGCATGTACCATCACACCCAGTTCTCACTGACTATTTTTTTTCCTTTTTTTTTTGGTCCAGGGATGAAACTCAGAACCTTGCACTTGCCAGACAGTGCCTGAACTATCTGCCTGGCCTCTCAATGGTACTTTTTTAAATATCCTCTAGGGGCCGGGGAGATGGCTCAGTAGAATAAGTGCTTCTCTGGCAAGCACAAGAGTCTGAGTTCAGTCCCTGGTTCCAAAAAACAATAAAAAAGTAAAAGAGTAAAATAAAATATCTTCTAAGTATTTGTTTTCCTTTGTTTCCTAACTCATTTGCATGCCCCTCCTTTTTCTCCTGATGTCCTTTCAGCCCTCCAACACCAATACCAGTCAGCAATCTAGAATGAAGTCTTTCTTAATTCTCCACACTCATCAACTCGTACACAGTCACTCACCAACATGATGGTCACACAAGATATAGTGGAGCTGAAAACTTCTCATTTCCTGGTGACGTCGTGACCCTCTTAGCCTTGAGGCCTGACGCTTCACGCACTGCTGGGGAGAGAACCTCAGTATCCTGACACTGTATCAAAGAACAGCACATAAAATCATATAAGGTTCATAACACTTGATAATGATAATAAATTATTATGTTACTGGTACATGGGTTTACTATATTTATTTTATATTTTAGGGAAGGGTCTACAGGGTGTTCAGGGTATCACTACTAGATCGGACTCGTAGTGTTTATAGTGCCTGTTTACAGCCTCCCAAGAGCTGGGATTACAGGCGTGCACCACCACGACCAGTCTCAATTGCCTTCTCAGTGAGCCCCAGGGGCAGGACTGGCAAGGCAGGCCTGGGGATCAAACCCCCGGCCCCTGTGCCTGCTTGCAGGTGCTTTACTCCACTGAGCTATTTGACCAGCCCCTTATTATGCTTTTTATTGTTAACTTAGAATATGCTATTTATTTGCAAAACATAACAAAAAAGGTGCTTTCTGTGAGACAGTATATCGTGTAACACCTGCAACATTGCATTGAGGAGTCATGGGTACCTATTGGCCTGAACCATTAAGCTTGCACAAGTTCAATCTGGTGATGTCCTACAAAACAACATTATTGGGCCGGGGAGATGGCTCAGTGGAATAAGTGCTTCCCGGGCAACTACAAGGCCCTGAGTTCAATCCCCGGTTCCACAAAAAAAAAAAAAAACATTATTTAACAATACACTTCTCATTCTGTCTCAGTTATTAGACAGCACATGACTGCGTACACGCACACTATATATGTAGGTCTCCAGTCCTTTTTTTATTTTTCAAGACAGAGTCTTGCTGAGTTATCAAAGCTGGCCTTGAACTTGCAAACCTCCTGCCTCAACCTCCCAAGTAGCTGGGATTACAGGCAGGCACCACAGCACCCTGCTTGACATTTTCTTTTACAAGCACAGTATTATTTTAAATGAAGCACTCTGGTAAGTGTAAGTGATAGCACACTGGTATTTTAATTTGCGATTCCTTCACTGCTAGTAAATTGAAGGCTCTTTTCATACATCTGCTGAACTTTCTGATTTGCACATCCATGAACGGCCCATTCACATCCTTCTCCATTGTCCTGGTGGGCTGCTTCTATCAGCATTTTATTTTCAAGTTGTAAGAGCTCTTTGTGTACAACAGAGATAACCTTTGCCATCTCTATTAAATATTTTTAAATCTAGTACTTGATTTTGTTTAAATATTCACCACACAAAGAGTTTTTAATGTTTCTATATTTAAATATGTCTGTCTTTTCCTTGAAGGATTCTAAGAGGTCAGTGTGGTAAACAATGGAGTGATTTTAAGCTACATTTTGCTTCTTGTGTTTAATTCTACAGTGCAGCCGTAATTTTTCCTTGAGTAGAAAATAAGTTCGGAATTTATTTCTTCTCGACGTATGGTGAATTGGGGTAACCAAATGTGTTGTGTAATCATGCTTTTCCCACCAAAGTAAACCATCTCTTCCATTATATATTAAACCCACTCTTGGAATTAATTTCAGTATTCTGTTTACTAACTTTATTGCCTCCTAGTATACAAATTATACTGGATTTATAGCTCACTGACTGCCCTTCAGGACTTTGACAGTGTCATCTCATCTCAGGTAAGTATCTCCCTCACATTTGTGGCTACTTGAGAATTTGTTAATCTCTAGAAACTTCCAGATTATTTTATGCAATTGAAAAAAATACTTTTCCATTACATTTATGAACTTATAATCTTATAGTACTGATATATGTATATAGTAGTGATATATATATATATATTACTGATATATAAATATATATAGTGTTTTTATCCAAACTCAGTCATTTTTCTTTTTGTTTTGATCTTTTGTGTACCTATAACACTTTTTTAGTTTATTTATGTCATTTTTTTCATTAAATTTATTTGTAGGTACCTCATAGACTTTGCCATTCCTGCTAGTGCCATTTTATTCATGGTCCAGGTCCTTATTGCTAGAATAGAACAAGTTTACTTTTTATATATTTATCCTAAAACCATTCACTGTCCCAGATTATCTTTAAAATTAATGTAGTGTTTTCTTACTAGAGCTTTTTGTTTGTGTGTTTTCTTGAAATTTTATATCATCAGTGAAGATCGGGGTTGTTTACTCATTTTTCTGATGTCTGTGCAATTAATTCATTTTATTAATTAATTTAAATATTTGTTACTTTGTTTTTCTATTTGGTGATATTTTATTTAACATTTTTGTGAGTATAAATAAATTGGTTTATAGTTTTGTTATAATCTCCATTGTATATCATGTATAGGAAATGATGTTATTTTGTTTTAAAGCTTGAACTAAATGATACTGGAATTATTTATTCTTCAACAGCTAAAAGAGAACTCAGCTTGAATCTTCTGGTCTAATTGTCTTTTTCAGTAATAAATCTTTAAACATTTTCCTAGTCTCCTCCATGGTAATTAGTCCTTTCAAATTTACCTTTCTTCTTTGATCAGTTTCAATAAGTTGTATTTTTATTAGGAGACCCATTTCTTTTTATGATTATATTTGTTGCAATACAGTTGCCTGTAGGACTCTAGAATTATAGGTATAGATGGAGGGAAAGGGCCTAGAATCAAACTCAGGGCCTCATGCTTACCAGGCAGGCGCTGTGCCACTGAGCTATATCCCTGGCCCTCTCTGATGACATACATGTTAAACCTCTTCATCTGATGCTCTGCTCCCATTCTCATTCCCATTGTTATATATTTCGCTTCACTTTATCTGTAATTTAGAATATTTCATTATATTTTCAATGAACAGCTGGATCTTCCTATTCTTTGTATTAATTTTTGTTTCCTATCCCATTATTTTAGCCTATTTATTAATTTTTCTTTATTTCTTTTCTTTTTATTGTCCTCTAGTTCTTAGGATAAATAATTCATAATTTTATTTCTTATTGTAAAAGGCATTTAAGGATCTAATATTTTCTGTAAATACAAAGTTCTCTGTGTCCCACAGATTTTTATTAACCTGGAGGAAAAAGAGTATAGATTTAGAATTAGCCAGCTGGACTCAGTTTAGATGATCCCGATTTTGTTGGCAATATCCAATGCATCATAATCCGGAAGCAGTCGGACATGTCTTCTTCTCTCCCTGAGGCCTGATTAGGGTACTGACCTTGGCAACATCGATGTCATAGAGCTTCTTCGCAGCTTTTGACTTGGTGCTTATGGGCTTTGACATCCACAGTGAGCACGAGTGGGTTGTTGTCCTCGGTCTTTTTCATGCCTGACTCTGTTGTGGTCAGGGGAAGTTGATGATGGCGTAGTGGTCAAGCTTGTTCCTCCTGAGGGCGCTCTTCTGAAGGTATCTGGGCTGCCTCTGGAGTCGCAGTGCCTTGGGTCAGCGGAAGGTGGGCAACGTTCCTATCTTCTTTTTGTGGCTGTGGATGCCTTTCAGCACGGCCTTCTCAGCCTTCAAAGCTTTTGCGTTTGGCTTCAGCTTTGGGAGAGGCAGGGGCTTCCTTCTTCGCCTTCGGTGCCTTCTTGGTAGAAAAGGTTAATTAACATGTATTGGTTGCACATATTAATGAGCCTCAGAGTTTTGTTTCAGCTGCTGCATCTGGCATACACTGGTCAAATCAGGACAGTTAGCGTTTCCTGATCCTTACCATTTCTTTCAGGAGCCTTTGAAGCTCTCTCCTGTAGGTCTTCATAAAATACATACTGCTATCTATCATATACTGACCACAACCCTGTGCGACAGAACACCAGAACTCAACTCCTTCTACTGTATGTTGGTGTGGCACTTCAGTCTCCCTTTTTGCACTCTCCCTCTAACCTATCCGCATCATAAGCTCTAATAATCAGTGTTCCAGATTCAGGTGACTGGAGTATGGAATGTTCTCCTTTTCATTATTGTTTAGATGATATGTAATTTCTCCTTGAGGTCTTTGCTCCAATAGTTAACTGGCAGTACATCGTTTACTTTCTTTCCTTTTTAATTTATTGGTATAGCATCTCATTGCACAGCTCAGACTCATAGAGATCCTCCTGCCTCAGCCTCCCCAGCGCTAGGATTAGAGGCATGCACCACCGTGCCTGGTTTGGGGGCCAGCACAGCATGCGGTACCAGGGATTGAACTCAGATCCTTGCACTTGCCAGGCAGGCACTAAGACCACTGAACTATCTCGCTGGCCCCTGTCATTTAGTTTCTTAAAAATTAAAACTCTTTTATTGTCCTTTTATTATTTCTAGGTTTTAATATTGGAGTGTATGATTTCCTTTCTGACCAACCAGGATACATTTGATTTGTGTGTGTGTGTGTGTGTGTGTGTGTACATATATATACAAATCTGTGGATGTGACATAGGGCAAGTATGCTTCAGCTTCCTCTGCACAAGTATACAAAATACATTTCTTAAATTAGGTTCCTTATCTTAGCATTTTATTCTTCTATGTTATTATTTTTCTCTAAACATTTTTTAAATCACTGTCAAACTCTGAGGAAAATGTTTTTAAATATCCCTCTATAATTCTATTTTTACCAACCCCTCCCTGCACTTTAAATCATTTTTTAAAAAACATCAGAATAAGAAAAAAAGTAGGGCCGGCGGTATAGCTCAGCGGACTAAGCGCTTGCTTAGGTAAGCGCAGGGACCAGTGTTGGATCCTTGGTTCCCCAAGCCGCGCCGGCCCCGCCTTCGGGTGCGCTGAGCCGGCGATGCAATCCAGGCCTGGTGGCGCGCGCCTGTAATCCCAGCACATGGGAGGCAAAAAGCAAGATCACTATGAATGTGACCCTGCACCAAAAAAATAGAAAAAAGCAAAACCCCCCCCTCCAAAAAAAAAAAGAAAAAATAAGTCATTTATGTTTAGATATGTTACAACGTTATTAGGTGAATATACATTTTTATGGGTATAACTTATTCTTAAATTATGCTTTTGGCTCTGGCATACTTTATTAATTTTTTATTGTCTTTAAATTCTACTTCATCTGATTTTGGCAGTCTAGCTTTCCTTTTGTTGTATCGGTTTAGTATCACTTTGACCAATATACAATTTTCACTTGTTTTCTATCACCTACATATGAATATATATAGGTTTTGGTCTTTGACACCTAATATAAAAACCTCTGTATTCAGTGATTGAGTTTATCCCACTCGTAACTAATATAATGATGTATGTTGAGGACCACAGATTATAAATTGAATCTAGAGGGTGTCCAAGGACATCCTCGTCCTGCTCTTCGAGCCACATTGGATCTCTGAAACTTCCTGCTGTCTTCTCGTCACAGCGAAAGCCCTACAGCTGGTGATACTGTGGTGCTCACAGGGCAAGGTAAGACCTACTGAGGGCAGTAGGGTGCTTCAAAGCCACATGAGGGCTGGCGATGTAGCTCAGTGGCACAGCACCTGCCTGGCAAATGCAAGGTTGTGAGTTCAGTTCCCAGTACAAAAAGTAAAAAGGGCATAAAGCCGTGGAGCAGCAATAGTAAGAATGTCTCCCAGGAGAGGCTATAGTTTCCTAACTGCCCCTTGTGCGACCCTTGCCCTGATGCTCTGTCCTAGCCCAAGGTAATACACTCACTACCCTTCACCCACTGTCCTTGACACAGACATAAATAATCAGTACCAAGGTCCTGCTGGCTCCCTTGAGGCTTTTGTTTCCCATGAGCAACTGGTCATCCCAGATCCTGATTGCATGGCCATTTTGTTTCTCCATCTTTTTTTTTGGCCATGCACCCTAACACCTTCCACATTTGGGGCCCAGTGCAGGGGACCTCGATAGATATACTTGATTTTATTCTTTCTATCTTACATTATTTAACTAAAGTATTGCGTTGTCTCTTACATTATTTTTCCAGATTTTATCAAGTTGCCACTCATTCTGATTTTCCTCTTATAATTATTTTAATCTTTTCATTATGAAATGATATACATATAAAACACAAAAAAAAACATGACAATGAATTATTATAAAAGGAACACCCTGGAAAACAAAGAAATGGAACTTCGCTACTGCCTCAGAAGCCCCTCCAGTGGTCTGGATTTCTTTTGGGATAAATGATTGGAGACTGGGCGAAAGAGAGGCGCGTTGCTACTGAAGTAAAGCCGTTTTACAGCAACTTTATTTCCTCCTACCCCAAATTCATGCCTTGAAATCTTAACCCTCACTGCCTCAAAATGTGACTTTATTCTAAGATTGGATCTTTAGTGAAGTAATAAAAAAGGTAATTAACTTTAAACAAGATCATATGGTTGGGTCCCAATCCAATATGACTGCTGTCTTTATTCATAAGTCTTTACTGATATAAATAAATAAGAATATTCAAAGCCTCCATGCAAAGAGCTCCAAGGACTTTAATTCTCCTCTCCTCAAGTACGGGCTATCCATGGTGACTTCCTTCCAACCAGTACAGAAATAGAGAAGGTGAAGTCATGTCACAGTGGAAAAACCCAACACTACCTCAGCCCAGTGATCAAGGTCAACATCAACAGTAGATACCCCTGACAGGATGCAAGGACAATGGTACTTTACCTGTGTGTCTTCCTCCATAAAATCCATAACCTCGGTCTAGTCATCAGAGGAACATCAGACAAAATTTCATGGTGGAGTCCCACCCAAAATGCCTGCTCAGTACTCCTCAAAACTGTAAAGGTCATCAAAACGAAGCAAATCTGGAACACTGTCATAGGCAAGGAAAGCCTAAGTAGACATGATAATTTAACTACAATGTGGCTTCCAGAAATGAATCAGAAAAGGGGCATTACATTAAAAGTAAGAGCATTTGAATAATATAGGGACTTTAATAACAATGTATCCACATCAGTTCTATAAAAAGTAATAAATGTACTCACTTATGTCAAGTGTCAATGTTAGTAAAAAGTGGTGGTGTATATGGTTATTCTGTATTATCTTCACAGTTTTTCTGTAAATCTAAAACTATTCTAAAATAAAAGTTGTTTTTAGTCCAAAAGCAGAAGGGTGCAACTATGTATGAGACACCCTTTTATTTTAAAGAGAATAGAAAAATAATAGACATAACATTAGAAATGGTACATAATTTCAAAAAAAAAAAACCCACAAGCAAGATGATAGGTATTCAACAGTGGTTGTTACATTGTTATATTGCACATTGTTGGAGAGACATTTTTCAAACCTAGAGAAAAATAAATTGTGAGGCAATTTTAAGCGATTGATAGAATATAATAATGAATGATCCCTTTGAACGTGCTCTCTGGAGTGGCTCAGAAAAAGTGATATTGGAGCCATAACAGAGGAAATGCAGTTAGAACACAACACTTGGATCCTCTGCAAAACAAAATTCTTTTGCAAATTATATTGTTGCAAATGGTGCTTACTGTTTTTAATTTCATAGACTGTATTTACCAATGGGGCCAGGGAAATAGCTCAGTGGCATAAGCACCTGCCTGGAGACAGAGAGAGAGGCAGAGAGAGAGAGACAGAGAGAGAGACAAAGAGAGAGAGACAGAGAGAGACAGGGAGAGACAGAGAAAGGAGAATTTATTTACAAACAAAATAATAAAATGCTAGCATTCTTTACAAAGTACAGGCAAATACAGAATTTAGAAAAACTGAAGTGGGTAGAAAAGACAGAGTTTGTAGGAAGGAGAAGAGCAATAATAGTCCCATCTTACAAAGTAAAGAATATTGTCTCTACTTGGTGGAACAAAAAATAGAGATCTAGCAGGAACTGAGGTTCGATCCTTAGCATCACATGCCCTGTGCCCCCGCCTCCAGGCATGCAACTGAGCCTGGGTGTGGTAGTGTGCACCTGTAATTTCATTACTTCGCGTCCAGGGAGATGGCTCAGTAGAATAAGTGTTTGCCTGGTCTGAGTTCAATCCCCAGTTCTGCAAAAAAAAAAACCTACATATCATTACTTCGGAGGCTGAAAACAGTAGGATTTACTATGAGTCTGATCTGTGTTGTGAGACCCTGTAGGCCTTATACTGAATACATTTAAAAAGAGACCTATGTAATATTTTAATATTTTAGCATCTTTTTTTAGGTTTTATTTCTGTAATATGAAATTACCTTTTTAAATATACAATTCAACGATTATTAGTAAATTTATAGCGTTGTATGGCTACCATGACAATCCAGTTCCAGAACATTCTGTCATCTCATAAAGAGAGTTTATACAGGTCTACACTTACTCCCTGCTCCTAACCCTGAAAATCATGATTTATATCTCTAAAGATTTGCCTTTTGTAGACATTTTGCCTAAATGGAGTCTACAATATATGGCTGTGTATAGCTTCTTTCCTTTTGTCTCATTTTTAAAAGTTCCTTGATGTTGTAGCTATTGCCAGGATTTCATTCCTTTTTAGGGGTGAATATTTTGGTATGGATATACAGAATTTATTTATCCACTCATCAGTTAATAGAAATTGGGTTGTTTCTACTTTTTCATGTTGTTAAACTGATTTTATTTTGTTAGGTAATATTTTCTAAAATTAAATTTATTTTGAGTTGATATGCAAACACAAAAATTGTACATAATTATGAGCCACTCTGTGAGGTTTCGATACAAGTATATATTGTTTAGTGTTTAAGTCAGGTTAAACATATCTATACCCTCAAACATTCATCACTCCTTTGTGGTAAAAACCCACTCTGGGGCTATTAGGCGTAATGCTGCTGTGAACATTTTCCAACAAGTCTTTGTGTGGCTATGGCTTTGTTTCCCTTGTGTAGATATCTAGGAAAATTATTGGCTCACATGGTAAAAATATCTTTAATGTTTTTAAAAACCTCCAAACTATAAATAATTAAGTACAGTTTTATAGGCATGAATTACTTTAGACAACTAAAAATAAGAATATCAATATTATTCTATGGGGAAGGGAGATGGGAATATTATGTTAAGAAGTGGGGGTGTAACACAGTGATTGCTTCGAGGAAGAAGATTGCAGGGAGGGGCTGGTGAAGCAGGGGGACCCATTACTGTCCCCTCGGGCAACTTTATTGTCAAGCCATGGACTCATGTCACCTTGATCAGAAATTTTTTAGGTTAAAGGTAAACATGGACATTTATAGATCAGGGTGGGAGCTGTGGGCTCCACTAGAGCCAATGATAAGGTTGTGTTGTTTGTCATAGAGTAAGGAGGACAAACTCAGGTGATCTTCAGAAGGAATACTTGAAAAGACTGGAGACTACTGAGTATCAATTTATGCAACTTATATCAGACTCACACCGTCACTATCAGACTCACACAGTCTGATAATTGCTCATGCTCAACAGGTAATGTTACCAATGGGAAAACTCCACTCCCACTTTCGGATGGCCTGGCTTAATTAAAATTCTCTACAATGAGACAAGTTGTCTGTCTGGCATCCAACCATGTGGAATGACAGACTTCTCAAAAGACTTTGAAAAGCAAAACATGGTACCACTTAGTGTATTTTCATCCAAGCAAGGAATAGTCAAGCAAAAGTGGCTTGAGCATGAGGTCTCTTGTTCTCACATGCCCAGGAGCACTGGGTAGGCAGTTTTGAGAGTTGGTTAGGTGGCCCCATCGTGGGGCTTTGGGCCGCACATTTCGCTGGGTATGTCCCACAGATCTGGAGATAGCTGCAGGCACTCGAGTCTTCGCCTCCTCCCATGAAAGCATCCAAAAGCAAGAAGAAAAGAGTGGCTGGAGGGGGCATTTTGCTCTCTCCCTAGGAGTCTTCCCTTTGTGTCTTGCTGCCTAAGATTGAGTTGCCAGGGTGTCCGGTGAAGCAAGTAGCCAGTACTTCCCACCTGTAATAGGAAGACGATGCTACAACCAAGCACAAGGAACTAAGGCTGGCTATTGGGCAGCGGTGTTAATAACCTCAGGCTGCCTTACAAAATATTCCAGACTGAGGGACTTAAACAACAGACATTCGTCTTCTTGTACTTCCAGGAAAGAGGAGTGCAAGAGCAAGGTGCTGGCAGCTTTGGCCTCTCTGTTCTCTCCCCAGCTGCCAGAGGGAGCCTTCCTGCTGTGAGCCTAGAGGCCTCTTCTCCATGGGTGCGGCCCTACTGTCTCTGTCTCCTTATGAGGACGCCAGTCAGATTGGAACAGGCACCACCTCATGACCCCACCCAACTTCTCCTTTCCCCTTAAAAATCCTATCTCCGAGTACAGTTGAACTAGGAGTTAGGGCTGTAGTACACGGCCCTGGGAGAGACTGCATTGAGTCTGAGCAGATATTCAGAATGGTATGCCCTAATGACCAACTTCTGAGACAATTTCGCTAACTGCTCATCTGGGAGTTATAGAGTCTTAATATGTACACACACTTGGGTCACTCTTTATTCTGTGTACACAGTAGAGGGCCTGGCACTGTGGCCTTCCTACAGGACTGCCGGTTCTCACCATCAGTCAGAGCTGTGAACCCTCACACTGCCTTCTGGGCTTGGTTACTTTTCTCTCATTGCTGAGACAAAATACCTGACACCCAAATTAAGGAAAACAAGGCTTGTTCAGCTCACTGCCTGTGGAGGCTTCAGTCCATAATCAGCTGGCACCAAGGCAGGGTGGGCCGGCTCAGGGCAACACTGCAAGATAGTAGGAGACGGCAAAGCAGCAAGAGCAAAAAGGGGGAAGGGATGAGCCGGGCGTGGTGGCCCAGGCCTGTAATCCCAGCACTTGGGAGGCTGAGGCAGGAGGATTGTTGTGAGTTCAAGACCAGCCCTGGCTACAAAGTGAGCTTAAGACCAGCCTGAACTGCATAGTAAGACCCTGTCTCAAAAAGACAAAAAAAAAAAGGGGGGGTGGAGGGAGCAGCGGAGAGCAAGCCCCCTGCCCTCCCTCACAGGGAGGCAGGTGATCCGCCCCAGGCGGGCGTAGCACTCACACCTGTAATCCCTGCAGTGGACCAAGCATCAATCACAAACTCTAGAAGCCACCTCACGACTGCAGGAGGCTTTGAGGGACATCTAGACACAAGCCATAACACTTCTCCACCCCCCCCAAACACTTTGGCTGTCACTTAATAGTGCTCACAAGGGTCTTGACTTTTAAGCAATGCAACTTTCAGTGTGCATTTAAATGACATCCATTATCATCAAGCGGTGACATTTCCTTCATTTGTAATTCAGAAAAAGAAAACTTGTATCCAAATCCAGCAAAGAGACATGCTTTTCAAAGCTAATGGACAAAACAATTGCTATCCCTTGTATTTCAAGTTTGAAGAACGGGAGCTCATAAAAGATTAAAGAGAAGGCCACAGGAACAAGTTTGAGCAATCACTTGTCACTTGAGGTTAGCACAGAAGTTATTTTAACAAGATATTACTTGCAGAATTTCCCCCCATAAATCTTTTATTAAGTCCAAGAATCTCAGCAAAGCATTTCCCACGCAGGACTGTCAGAAGTAAGGCTTCCTCACAGCTTCCCCGGCAACCTGAGGATAAGGGATGCTAAGTGCCGAGCCCACTGACCTTCACATAAACCTAATATTATTATTGATTTTCCTCTACTCACAAAGGTGAAATATATATTTTCTGGAAGCAACCATTAACGAGGCCGTTTAGATAAGCCTGGACAAAGGAAATGCGAATTTATTTTGTACTTGCTCGGAGCCCAAGTCAGTCGGTTGTAATAAGCAGCAACACGTTCTGATTGTTTTGCATCCCCCCCTGGGTACCCAAAGAAAGGGCAGCAGAGGTGAACACTACTGCAGAATCACAGGACCCTTCACGGGGTATGCCAACTGCTTGGCTCTAGGCAGGGTTCTTATTCATAGATTATCACCAGAAAAGTCTTCATTCTCCTCGTGGCTCTGTTCTGGCCTCCTAAACAACATTTACTCCCCCTAATATCTAATAAGCTGGCTTTGCCCATCACAAGTACACAAATGCTTGTTCTATGCATTACAAGTACACAGATTGCCCCCCCAACACACACACAGATGGGTGGATTAAACCCACGGCCTCACTAGGCAGCTGCTTTCCCTCTGAGTTACAGCCAGAGCTATGAAGTCAGGTAGTTAGTCCTCCAATTTTGCTCTCCTTCAGTGACTATTCTGGGTCTTTTGCCTCTCCATTTTGAAACTTCACTATCAACTGCTCAATATCCACAAATAACTTGCTTGGGTTTGATATCCAGTGCAAGTGGGGAGTTCTCTCTGCCCTGATTTGTATCCTTTGTCATTGTCAGAAAAAGAAAAGTGGAGAAGGGAAGGGGAGGGGAGGGACCTGGGGAGGGGAGGAGAAGGGAGGGGAGGGAAGACGGGTAGGCTGGAAGGCGGGCTGGCGGGCTGGCAGGCGGGGGGCAGCAGGAAGCTTGATTAGCTAGGTTTGGCACAACAAAGTCAGACTAAGGCTGCATCCCCAGAGCCCACTGTGTAACTGTCAGTTTCACTCCAAGAAAAGTGGGCTCATTGTTCATTATTGGTCAACTGCCAGTAACAGCATACACAGTAAGAACTCTGTCCTGGAACTTAACACTGATTAAAATTAAAATCCATCAGTTTAGGTCATGGGAATGCTCGAAATAGAACAGAAACATTTTGGAGGAATTATATGTGCATTAGATACTTTGTAAACTTATCCTTAAGCCTTTGATTTTCAAAAAATATTGTTACACAGGTTGCTAACATTCTGGTGGTGCTATTTATATAGATCTCTCAACCTCTATAAACTGGACAATTAAAATATATGGTATAGTGAGCCAGGTAATTATAAAGGGGGGAAAGATATTTTACATAAACTAATGGGAATAGGGCAAGTTATAGGAGATTTAGGTTATGCCCCATGCAATAATTTTAAAATATTTTAAGTTTTAATGGTGCAGGTATTCTCTGTGGATTAAAACGTCAACAGAACCAAACTGTATCACCAGCCACAATATTTACCTGAAAAGCGCCCCCTCCTTCAGCCTATCAATGCTGGCCAGTTCTTTTTTTTTTTTTTTTTTTTTTTTTTCCCGCGCAATCAGGGATTGAACTCAGGCCAGGGAAGTGCTTATTCCACTGAGCCACCTCCCTGGCCCCGGTGCTGGCCAGTTCTAAAATCAGATACACATGATTCTTATAGTACTCTGAAGTTTAACAGATAGACTTTTCTGCCCTATTTTTCTTTTTTATACTAGAGATTGAATCCAGGGCCTCGCACATGCTAGGAAAGTTTCTCTATCGCAGGGTGAGCTATACCTCTGGCTGATTTTATCTTAAGACAGTCTCAGGGCTAGCTCAGAGGCATAAGTAGTCTACCTGGCAAGCACAGGTCCCAAGTTGAATACCCGGCCCCATATGCCATCTCAGCCCCAGAAACTCTAGGTGCACTGTGCATGGAATTGGGCATGCCTGTATCCTAGCACTGGGGAGGCTGAGACAGGAGGATCTCTGCAAGTTCAAGACCAGCTTGGGGGGGGGGGGGCTAAAAAAAATGAGCACAAGGCCAGCCCAAAGTACATAGTGAAGCCCTGTAAATGAATAAAGTTTAAGACACAGTTTCACTAAATTTCCCAGGTTGGCCCTGAATATCCAACCTTTCCACTTCAGCCTAAGAGTACCTAGGAATAGAGGCATGCACCACCGTACCCAGCTCCATTTTAATTTTTAAAATACAATAACTTTAGCACCTATCATATTAATTAGAAAGAGCTTCCCATACAGCAGTGCCCCAGATCTACAGCTTCACTTTTCTGCAGCTTCATTGACCACAGTGAACTGATCTGAACATACAAAATGGAAAATGAAAGAAATAATTCATAGGTTGCACATAATTTTATTTCAAGATATTATTCCATCATTTTATGAACTAATCTCTTCCTGTACCAAAATTATAAATTAAATTTTATAGGTGTGTACACATAAGAAAACAACTGTGTACGAGGCTCGGTTCTGCCCAAAGTGCTAGACACCCACTGGGGGACTTGGAACACATCTGTCATGTGTCAAGAGTGGACTGGGATAGGTTAATGATGGGGTATAGATTGGATATACAGTCTCTATGGAAGACTATTTGGAAATATCAATCAGAAAGGTTAATGCACGTGCACCTTGATTTAGCTCTTCTATGATGCTTACAGGTTTATTTACACACATGCTGAAAGATATATAGACCATGGTATTTGTTGAGACCTGAGGCTTTTCTTTGGTTGTTAAACTTTTCCTAGAAGCACAACTGGTTTCTATTTTTCTGTTTTCTTTACAATGCTCCATGTACTAAAGTGTTCTCTCAATAAATTTTTACATATGTATGCACCCAAATAACCATTACTCTAATCAAAAAATACATTGTGCAGTACACCCTAAACATTCTTATATACGTGAGACAGCCCTCCAGACCCTGAAGCGACCCAGAGCGCAGGTCTGGCATGTAAGTGAGATTACCCGGGCCGCTGGGTCCTGAAGTGACCCAGAAAACAGGGCCCAGCGTGGAACCCTTCATCAGAACTCCCTGCAAAGAGAATAGAGGCAAGATCCACCCAGCTGATTCAGGAGCAGAACATCCTGCCAGTGTGACACAAAGGGTTCACCTGCAAGGCTGCAGCAGGAAGAGGTGGAGCACAGCAGCCAGACCCAAGCCACACACACCTGGAGGAGTCTGAACTTCATAGAACCTGACCTGGTGCTAAGGTAATAACTCTATGCTCTACACCAAAGGTCAAAAGTCAGTGGTACAAAAAATGAAAAGAGAAGGAACAAAAAGCAGTCTCAGGCCCCAAGTTCACCCTGTGTACAAATGTAGAAGACACTAGTATAAAGGAAATTGGAAATCACACACCTGAAATCTCTGAAATAATAGCGTTGGAAGAAAAGAAACAACTGCAGGAAGGTATAGAAGAGATTAGATCAGAAATAATTTCTGAAGTAAAAAATGTAATAACTATAATCAAAGAAAGACTAAGTGCTTCTAATGAATACACTGATAAAAATATAGAAATGATGGAACCCCTGAATAAGCAATATAGGAAAGAAATAGAATGTATGAAACAGATCCAAAGTGATATGCAGAAAATTAAAACCTCACTCACAAGCTGGCAAATCCATTTGAGTGAAAGTGAAAATAGACATTCTGACCTTAAAGACACCATTGCAGCTAGTGAAAAAGTAAGCAAAAATCTCTTAAAAACAAGTAGGATGAAGGAAAAAATAATTCAACACCTGCAAGATGATGCAAAGATGAACAATGTGAGACTAATAGGCATCAATGAGAAGGAAGGAGTCAATACAAATGATATAAAAAGAATATGGGCAGAAGTAATAGCAGAAAACTTCCCAAATATGGGGCAACAATCTGACATTCAGGTAACCAAAGCATATAGATCTCCAAATAACTTAAACCCAATTAAAACCACTCCCAGACATATAATCATCAACATCCCAGAAATTCAGCACAGGAACAGTATACTAAAACTGCTAAAGAAAAGAAACAGATCACATTTAAGGAAAACCCATCAGAGTAACTGGAGATTTCTCTTCACAAACCATCAAGTCAAGAAGAGCATGGAGCAAAGTACTTCAAGTCTTGCAAGAAAACAAATTCCAACCCAGACTGATACACCCTGCAAAACTCTCTTTCAAGTATAATAGAGAAGTAAAATACTTCCATGACAAAGAACAACTAAAGAATTTCATGATGGCAAAGCCAAGCCTACACAGACTACTAAATGATGTTCTAGAGAGGGAGCAAAATGATCATAACCCCATGAATGAGAATGGAAAGAACCTAAACAAATACAGGAGAAGCAGTATACAATAGTAGTTTTCAGTTATTCTTTTGTACACAACAGCAAAATATTTCCATCAGCATACTCTACAAATGAACTTCTCTTGCACCCTGTGGGTTAAAATTCCATATGGGACTACAGGGTGGATTTCAAGGAAATCGCTGTAACTCAGTCCCACAAGTGACACCTGGCCACCAGTAAATGTCATGGTCATTATCCATGTCCACAACACACTAGAACTTTGTGCAATATCCTATCCCCAAACTGTCAGAAGTGATGGTCATTTATTTGTCATTCCAGCATTTATCTTATGTTTTATTCTTCATGTTTCTTTACTATCATGAAAACTTTTTCTTAATTCAATTGTTTTGAAACAATTTAATTAATTAGTAATTAATTTTAATTAATTTAAATTAATTAATTAAATTTTCTGAATATTGCTTAATCTTAATTTTTGCTTTAAGATTTCCACTATAGCTGGGCGTGGTGGCGCATGCCTGTAATCCCAGCACTAGGGAGGCTGAGGCAGGAGGATTGTTGTGAGTTCGAGACCAGCCTGAGCTACAAAGTGAGCTTAAGGCCAACCTGAACTACACAGTGAGACCCTGTCTCAAAAAAGACAAAAAAAAAAAAAAAAAAGATTTCCACTATATCTTTAAATTATAAATTATCTAAAAGACATCATATGATATCTTCTCCTAGTATTAGAAACTTTAAAAAGTATATTTCTATTTTCTGTTAACTTTATATTACTTCTTCCATCCTTTATACACACATACATACACATATATATCAAAAAAAAATACTTGTATAACCCAACATAAGATTGGTACTGTTTCATAGAAATCTTCAATGACCTTTTAAATAAGGGTTCATCTAACATATTTTATATAGTCCTACATAACCATCACTTTGAGAGCTCTTTATTGTTCATCCAGGAGCATACTGCAATTTCTCTTCCCTTTTGAATTATACTCCTTGTTATTTCCTATATGCTACTTCTGGAGGTAATAAAATATTTCAAGATTGTATAACTAGAAAATATTTTACATTTAGTTTTCAAAGGTATGTTTGCTAAGTATAAAATTGGAAGAGAATAGATCTTTTTTTTTTCCTTTGGTCCTTTAATTAGTCTAGTTTCTTACACATTTGGTCCTTTTTTTTTTCTTTCTTTGTAATGTGGAATAAGATGCTATTTAATTTTGTTCTTCCATAGCTAATATTTTTTTTGTATATGCTTTAACCATTTTTTTCTTTATAATAAGTTTTGAATAATTTCATTTTTGTGTGTCTTGGTATGATTTTATTTAAATTTCTTGTGCAAAAGGTTCATTTTTCTTGAAAATGTGGTATAAGTTGAACTAAATTCAGAAATTTTAAATCTTTAAATATTGATTGCCTACTCCTTTCTACTTTGAGAATTCTAATTATATGACTATATTAAATAAGAAAGAAGCAGTTAATGCTTACAATTTTTGTTTTTACTCTGACTTTTTTTTCCTCTCTTAAATTTCTTGTAACTTCTTATTGTTTTTTTTAAACAAAACTTACACACTTGTATCTGGTAATCTGAAGAACTAATTTGCACACAGCATCATGTAATACAGCAACCACTGTTGGATTCCTATTACTTTGTTTAGTGAAATCTTGTACCATATATAATGCTGTTTTCTTCTATCACTATTTTGTATTCTTTAAAAATAATAAGTACAAATAAAAATAAAATAAAAAATAAATGAAAGATTAAAAAAATATTCTTATATGCTAATACACACACACACATACACACACACACACACACACCATATCAATTATCTGTTTTGGTGTAGATTAGTTTTGCCTGTTCTTAACTGTCTTATAAATCAATACAGTTTATTCTCTTTTGTATCTGGCTTTTTCATCCTATATTATATATGTAAGAGTCATCCATGTTATTGAAAATAATAGTAATTTCTGTAAAGTAGTCCATAAACATGAATATATCCCAGTGTATCTAACTCCATGATTATTTCTTGTTTTTAAATGAACTTAGTAAGACTGTTTTTGTACATTCTTTTGTCTTTTAGGCATAAACCTAAGAATCTAGCTGCTGGATTATAGGGTATATATTTACTTAACTTTAATCAATACTACAGGAGCCAGGGAGATGGCTCAGTAGAATAAGCGCTTGCCTGGCAAGAGCAAAGTCCTGAGTTCAATCCTGGGTTCCGCCAAAAAAATATCAGTACTACAAACATTTTTTCCAAAGAAATTCTACACCTTTAGTCTTCCACTGGTGCTGTGTGAGAGTTCTCCCATGTCTTCATCAACACTTAGTATTAACACTCTTTTCATTTGGCTACCTGGAACAGTGTGTAATAATATATTATTGTGATTGAAGTTTGCTTTTCTTTATGAGTAATAATGCTGAGAAACATGCTTATTTGCTATTTTATTCTTTTAATTTGCCATTTTAAAATCCTTTTGTATGTGTGTATGGAGTATCTGCTCAAATCTTTTGCCTATTTTTAATTAGGGTGTCTTTTCTTCTTGGCTCATATGAGTGACTTATATATTCTAGGTAAAAACAGTTCTTTGTCAGTATATGTGTTGCAAATATCTTCTACACTCTTTTTTTGTAGGGGGCAGAACTGGGGAACTCAGGCCCTTGCACTTGCCAGGGAAGCACTTATTCCACTGAGCCCTCTCCCCAGTCCTTCTTCTCCACTCTTTAGCTTGCCTTTTTACTCTCTGAGTATTATATTTGATGAGAAGGAGTTCCTAGTTTGAATGAAGTGAAATTTTGCAACCATTTTCATGAATAGTGTTTATGAGCAGATACGCCTTGTTTGACATATTTTGCCTAAACCCCTATCCTGAAGCTAACCTATTTTCCCTTGGGAAACTTAATGTATTGCCTTTTTAAAATGCCTTTATGCTTATCAAGTAGAAATTGGACAATAAACACTTAAAATTCACCAACTTTGCAGTCATCATACGACAGCACTATCATTGGACTAAATTTGTGTGAGAGGGTAGGGGCCAGACAGATGACACTTGAACTTGCAGACACGGGTTCTGCGATTGGGTACACACACTTAAATTCAGAAAAAGACCATGATAGACCCAGAATCTTTATTACAGTGACACATCATGAGAAGTTCTCACCTGTGTACTTTATTGGAAGTTACTTCAGGATTGGGTCATGTGACTGAGCCAGTAGCTCCCAATTGATAAATTCAACTAAAGCATCAACATGATTATTTTAAAAATCATCATCCTAAAACACTTGTTAGAAATATAGTCAAAGATGAAAGGTAAGGCAAGCATCTGATGTGGTATTGCAATGCTCACATAATATCACTGTCCTGCTATTTAAATGATATTTGAAATTCAGAAGAAATTTGCTATAGTCTTCCGCCCTGGAAGTTTACCCAAAGCCCCAGAACCAGCCTGAAACGAGATGGACACTACATTCCCAGGACTAACGGAGATCATGCCTTTGAAATACAAAGACATCTGTCCTTCATTGTAACTGTCTCCAGGAACGTGGAACATTCTACAAAGCCTGCATCCGCAGTCAATACAGCTTTGCAGCTGCATCTTCAAAAAGTCTTTAATATTTATGTCGCTGCTGTACTTAACTTACTCATGGAATTATATTGTATGCAATCCTTATGCATTCATGAAAATGTTGATTAAATATCCACTACTTTGTTTAGAGTTTAGGAAATTACATTCTTTGAGTCAGCAAACAGGCAGTAAGAAAACAGAGCCCTATAGGGATAGGACAAGCTGACCCCGTACTATGTTAGCATCCATGGATAGGCTGAGGGTAGCACAGAGCACGAGATGGACAGGAAAGATGTATGAGGCTTACTACAGGCACCGCTGTGTGTACTTTGTACTGAAATCTAATGAGAATTTATTATGAACAACAAGGAGCACTTGAATAACCTGGGTAAGAACTCACGCGTACGCCTTTCTGTGTGAGTACAGGCAGCAGGGGCAGTAGAATTAAAACCCAAGTCCCTCTTGTTCCTAAGTCCTTTCCTTGTGTGTCCCACGGTGGGTGCAAGTTGGGAGCAATGAGCAGAGCCAGGGCTGCTTAAGGAATCTGGGTTTTCACAAGGAGTTCCTAAGCGGATCTAAGGCTGAATGCACCTGAAGAGCTTTGCTTTGTTTGCTGAGACTCATACGGTTCTTACATGCTGCGTTTAACAGTCAAAGCTGGTGTTTTTGCTGATAAATGCACGTAGGCAGGTTTTTTTTTTTCAATTCCCTCTTCATTCCTGGAGATATTATTTAGTGCACTTCTTTGATGGCTAGCGATGCACAAATCGGTTTTAATATCAATAATGTACCACTTGGAAAACATTCAATTTCTGAGCCCGCCAAAAAAACATCTCTCCATGTCAGGATTTATTGAACACAATCCTAGGAGGCTGTCGGAGAGTGGAGTTCCTTAAGCAGAAGCATAAACAGATGGTCTCTGGAAAGTGCTCCCGTTCTTAAGCACTGAATTAGTTTTGGACAGAATGGAGTCACATATGCCAGTGCTTGTTGGCCAGCAGGGTGGTAGCAGTGAGACATCAAAACTATCGTGACATTCTTCAAACCTTTGGGCTTAATTTGAGCCTCAGTGTTCTGAGCATGATGACTACAGTTTGCCAGGTGTCCCCCCAGCCAGGTAACCTGGGGATGAAGGCATGATTGGCAGCAAGTAACAGGACACCCAAAAGGAGCTTAAAGCAACTGAAAGCATTTCATGCTCAGCTCCTCCTTCTGGGCCACCTCCCCTGAGGGCCAGCCAGCATGCAAGAGGCAGTAGCTGCCACCTCCCAGCCTCATACCACATAGCAACCTAGAGATCAGCCCTCTGGGCCATCCTGGGGTGGGCTCAGTTGGCTCTTGGAGGCCTCACTCCCTAAATTATTCCTTTCGCATCTGGTTCTCTCACTCTCATTTTCTTCTGGGGTCTTTATTTTTTTATCTTCGATGATCCTCTGGACCCATTGCCTTAATATACGCACTGTCACTTGACGCACAGGCCTGTCTGTCAACCTGGGGCTTGCAATTTCTCTCCCTGGTCCCTGCCAGGAACGCCCATGATGCCCTAGCATCACTCCTAGCCCTGGGATAATGCCGTTCCAAAAAAAAATTATGGCGATCCTAGTGATCAGCACAGAAGCTCACATAGCCAGGCCTTGGGAAGGGCCTGGTAACTGATTCAGCCCAGGGCTCTCCTGCAGCCCTGTTTGCCTTGACTGCTCTTCTGTGCTGTCAGCCACTGCCTCGCCCTCACCGCTTTCAGCTCTGAAAGCTTCTGCCTCTCCTTCTCTTCTGGATGCCCTTGGCAACCCAAATCTAGTTTCCTGATTGCCATCAATAGATGATATAGTGTCCCCCTTTGCGTCTGTGGGCTGCCACAGCTACCTCAACCTGCTGGGTCTGGAATTACCTTGCTCCCCAACCTGACCTTGCTCATGCCTCTTGCTGGATGAGCTGTGAATCCAATGTTTTCTTCATCTAAAATACTTGTTATATAGCAAAATCGGCACCAATCACTTCTCATTGGTCACTCTAGATTTTGTTCTTCCACTCCTGTCTTACTTTTTACTCTTCACTGGGACAAATATCCAACATTCAAAATGAAGGAAGGAAAGGTTTATTTAGCTCACAATTACTAGAGGGTTCAGTCCATATTCCACTGGCTCCAAGGCAAACAGCAGTTCACGGAGATCAGAGCTCCTCCAAAGTGGTGCGGCTGCTGCGAAGGTCCAGCTCCTCTCAAGACTGGGACTTCTCCCTGAAGCCGGGCAGGGAGGCAGGAAACTGGGCAGGGTCACAGGAAGCCTTTCTCAATTCCTGCAGGGCTGGGCTCCCACACTGAGAAGTGCTGGAGCCGATTAGGCCAAATTGACACAATGTGTCAACTAACACAACTCCCATTCTCCCAATCCTAGCACTCAAGGCTATCCAAAGGCAGAATGTGTTGAATCCACACACCTGTCCATTCATTCATTCATTCATTCATTCATTCATTCACTTAACCATCATCTAGCAAGGCTTCTACTGTGACCAGAGCTATATAGTACAAAGCTGTAGTAAACAGAGTTCTTGCCTTCAGAAAGCCTAAACATAAGCATGACCAAAAATCCCATGGCACCACAGGTATCTGCAGTGGCATGAACCTAACCAGCATCAAGCAATGCAGGGGTTTAGATGACATAGCATAGGATCATGTAGGCAGGAGCTATTGTATAGTGGCCTTATAAAAAGACTAACTTTACTAAAGGCAAAAGAGGTGGGCTGGAGAGATTAAAAAAAAAAAGAGCCATGAACTCTGAGCAACACCATGCGCTCTGTACTTTCAGTCTTGGGTGGGGGAGATAGCTCAGTGCCCTAAGTGCCTGCCTGGCAAACACAAAGGCCTGAGTTCAATCCCCAGTACAAAAAAAAAAAAAAAAAGAAGGTCTCATGGTTCAGAAGGTGAATGTTTAGATCAGAAAATGGGGACCCTAGAGATAGAAAACTGGAGAATTTTCCTGGGCCTTAGGGAAGCTGTCCAGAGGAAAGATGATGTTGCCATGACAATGCTTGGGGTAGGGTGATTAGCAGCGGTGTAAGGCATGAATGTGGACCCAACCCAATGGGGAATCCCTCTTAGTAGGCCAGCATCACCCATCATGGGCTCCTTATCATTTTCTAAGATGTGAGAGTGCTGAATTTTTTATAAATTTGAAATCATCCAACCTGATGCTACAACTGAACACAATACAAGAGAGAACCATAGTGCTTATCACACTACCTTCTATACTTCCCTGGTCACTCAAAATATGTCACAATAGTGATCTTTTAAAATAAAACAGAATATAATGCCAAAAAAGTATAATTATGTAAGTTTGGGACACACTATGGGAACAAAGTTAAATCAAGTTATGGACAGCAAGCCTTCTGTGAGACGCTGGTGTTCATATTCTCGCTATGAATTTCCACAAGATGAATGTCACAGGCAGATACTCCCATGGACCTGACAACAGAAACTTTCACCCAGGTTCTAGTGCTGCCTAGACACGTTCTACAGTGTTAACTTGAAGAAATGGCACCATGGTCCCACTGATGACACCAACAGGAGCCTACCTCACCCCACCTCTTAGAAATTAGTAGATAAAGAAAGACTGTAGACTTCACACATGGCCCCTAGTACTCAGAGAACTAAGATTCAAGGCATGTTCTTGACCTCAGTGGTTTTAGGCTCCACTTGGGAGAGGGAGCTATGAACAAATAATGAACATCCAGGGTCAGCCAGCATCCAACAAAGACAGTGGTTGACCTGGAGCAGGTTTATTAATTGCTACCTACCCCCACTTTCAAAGTAACACATTTAAATATTTGTTTAACAAACAGAGCAATAGAATAAATTCTTTTTTGTTATTAATCAAAATATCATACTTTTTCTTTATGGCTGAAATAAACAATGTGTTGCATGTACTGAACAGAACTTCACAGCTTGCTTGGCATGGTTTTTTCTCAACAAACTCTTCACACCCTAAGCCACAGAGCATCCGTGCTTCATCTGTGCTAAGTACAGAGGTATTCTGCAGGCACTTAGCCACAGAATCTCATTCAAAGGGCAACTGAAAGTTTTTGCACAGGTTTTTCTGTCAATGGGACATTTTCTATGTTGCTGTGGTAATTATTTTTTCCTTTCCATTTTGTTCTATGATTTACTAAATCAGGCAAGCATTGTTTGGAGAACAGAGTTATATTAGACTGTATAAATGCAGGTAATGAAAGAAATTCCTCATTCAGAGTAAATAGAACTCTGCCACAAGCTATTTTGGTTGCAGAATTTTGGTCTCCTGAGATGTCAGCTTCAGGTCCTTGTTACCAGAGTTTCACACTAAAGGATGTGGCCTGACACTGATTTGTGCCTCGCTATGCCTGGTGCAGAGTCACTCACCAGGTTGGCACCAGCAAGGAATTTTCCATTCCACTGGCTCTTTCTGATGGTGGGAAGGAGCTAAATTACCTGCGGTGTAAGCAGACATTTGTGGAAACATGCCTTAGCTGGCACCAACTTGGAATTCATGTCAATGACATCTTCAGAAAACAGAGTTGGTCCCCTAACTTAAGTTCTCCTCCACCAGTAAAAGTAAGCTCTTAGCAAGACTCCCAATGCCTGAATATGAAAACTATATTTCCCAGATTCCTTTGCAGCTAGATGATTCTATTGACTCAAGTTCTAGCCAATGGGATGGGCAAAACTAAAGCTGCATCCTTAAAGAGAATTAGAAGCCCTCTCTTTCCCCTTGTTACCTCCTGTTGGCCAAAACAAGGACAGGATGGTCAGCCATCTTACACCATACACACAAGCATAGCAGGCTAGAGCTGAGGAGACACAAGAGAGAAGGTGCTTTACACTGACAATTTCATGGAGCAAAACCACATTCCTGCTCAGAATTTCACGTAAGTGAGAAATACATACCTGTCTTGGTTAAACTATGGTATTAGATCTTTTCACGTACAACTGAAACCACGTACTATGATTGATTCCTTAGGAACTGCCTGTTCTCCTTAATCAGTGCACAGCAGAGGCATAATGTGAGTACAAGCAATTGCCCTCAGGAAGGCTCTTCAGAGGAGGTGATATGTGAACAAGGACTTGGAAGATTTGGAATTCAGATGTCCCAACTTGGAGACAGGAAATGTTGGGAGACATAGGAAGGAAATGGAGCAACACATTCATCAACTGTTGAACAGTGTGTCTAAGCACTCACAGAGAAAAAAGCAAGCCCCTAGAAGAGGTGAGAAGGAGTGGTAGGGGAATTCCTAAGAAACAGAAGAAAGCATACCTATTCAAGTTCAATGGGACAGAAGGTAAAGGCTGGCAGGATGTCATTCTGGAGGCCGTGGTTGCAAGAAGCAAAACCCTAGCACAAACTGGATTAAGCAGAGGGAAGTCATTGGCTCATAAGCCAAATTCAAGGTGGATGAGATGTCCAGGGTGGCTGACAGGGATGCCCATCATATCACTAAAACCTTGTGCCTTCCTATTGCTCCATTTCCATCAGCTTTGTTCTCTAGCTGTTCACTTTCATAAGACAGGTGGCTGCAATATTCAGAGTGACAAGCGTCTTCTTTTGCATTTACAAGGAAGAAGAAATGTTTGCCATTGAAAGAATAAGGAAAAACTTTCTCAGAAGCTGCCAGAGAAAAATCTCAAAGGTCATTGGCAAGAATTGGTTACCTAGTCATCAGCAATAGGAACCCTTAACCTTGGCCCAGTCTTTCCCTCTTGATGAGAGTCCGTTTCCTCCCTTTTGGCTGTCTAATGGGAGTGGAATAGATCGGGAAATGGGGTGTCAATCTCAATGTGTCTCAGCATTCAATAAAAGAGAATGGGTCAGAATTTTGAAATTCTTCTATCCAGATAGCTATGTTTCTTCAGAAACGAAAGCAAGTTCTGGGCTGGTCAAATAGCTCAGCGAATTAAAGCACCTGCAAGTAGGTGCAGGGGCTGCAAGTTTGAAAACTGGGCCTGCTATGCTGGCCCCGCCCCTGGGACATGATGAAATGGCAATTGAGACTGGGCATGGTGGCACATGCCTGTAATCCCAGCTCTTGGGATGCTGTAAACAGGTGGTTCATTACAAGTCCAGTCTAGTAGTGAGTGAGACCCTAAACACCCTGTAAACCCTTCCCTAAAATACAAAAATAAAAGGCGGGGGTAGTTCTCTGGCCCATAGTCAAAAAATAAAGGATCTTGAAATTTAAGCTACAGTTTTACCCCCATTTTCCATTTCAGCTAAATCTGTCAGTTCTGGAAGGGAGGGAAGAACCAAAAATTACATGTGTAATCAAGGTAGCTTTCTCCTGGGAAGAACAGACATTGAAAGTCAAAGGTTAAATACAGGAAAAAAATAACACAGTACACAATTATAGTTGTTCATTCTTCTGCTTAAAACAGAGAGTAAAGGTCAGAAATCAAATCAAATCACTGCACTGAGTCCAGGCGCCAGCTGCTTTCAATCACCTCAGTCTCTTTGTTAGCATGTGATAAAGCCATTCCCGTCTTATTAATTACAAGGTGAGGACTCTGCACTTGGTGACAAGAACTCAACAGGTGAGGGTCCTTCAGACCCCAGGATGAATGACTCTGTGGCTCAGAGGTGGGATGATGTTTGCATTGATTCGAAGCCAAAAAAGAAAGAGTAAGGCAAGATGCTCCTACAAGCAAAGCACTTCAGGGTGCAGTGTTGTCCTCTGTTCAAAGAATCAGGCCGTCCCGACGCTGTAGCAGTGGAAATTTTGTCACTAAAATGACAGTGATCACAGAGGCAAGCTGGAAGCATCTGAGTCTCCTCCTGACTTGCACAAATAAGTAATCAGCGACCTGGTGTCAGTGCCCATCACTGCGGTTTCTAGACCATGCCGAAGACCGCGAAATCCACATAACTGGAGCCACCAAGGCCACCCTTTATTGTATGAGAGGCTTTATTGATGTCTCTGTCCTCTCTGGGGAAGGAACCCAGAAATGTTCACCTTCATCCTTGGCATCTAAAATAGGCTTGGGGCCAGGGACATAGCTCAGTAGCGTGGGTCTCTGCCTGGCAAGCACAAGGTCCTAAGTTCAATCCCCAGTACCCAAAAAAAATTAAAAATTAAGTAGTTTGAGCCCAGAGACTTGGTTTACCTAGACAAACCCCACATCCAACTTTTCTCCAGACTCCATATTCCATGAGCAGGACCCTTTATCCAAGTCCTTATATTTTGGCCCTTGCTTCAGATTCCCCTCTAGCAATCTCTGCATCTTCTTCATGAGTCCTAGAGGCCCTAGCACACCCTCTGAGCAGAGCCCGGGTAGGTACCTATATTAGTTACTGTTCTCTCGTAGCTGGAACAAATACTCAACACTCAAAATGAGGGAAGGAAAGGTTTATTTAGCTCACAGTTACTGGAGGTTTCAAGACACTGGAGGAGAGGCTGTGGCATTTCCGGGTCCAGGATAACCCTCTCCACATCTCTCAGAAAGCACAGGCTAGCCAGTTTAACACTTCACACCTCTCTGGCCCCATCCTCAAGCCCCGCCCTGGCCCTCTGGCCACACCTCTTGACCTACACGCTGCCCCTCAAGCATGATTTACATGAGACTTTGGGGGAATAACTAGATACAAACCATAACAGTACCTGTGGCAGAGCTGCTCTGGGTGCCCTGCTGGCCAGTTTCCTGGCTCCATGCTCCTTGCCCACCACTTCCTGTGGCTCTCACTGTGAGCACTCATCCCAGCTCCTTTCTGGATGAGGTTGGGACTTAGATTCCCAAGCACATACTCTTGGTTGTTCAGTGAACAGCACTACCCCTGAGCTGCCCCCATCAGCCACCCTGTTCTCTCCAGCTGACTCTCCCTAGCCACCCTAATCCCAAGGAAAACCATCTTAAATTCTGTTTTACAGCCCATACAATTTCCTGAAAGCATGAGTATAGATACAATTTCTGTATTTTAAAATGGACCTGAGGAAAACAAACATTCCAGTGAATGTTCTTGGTGTTCCCAGTTGTTATCAAGAGAAGATACAGGGCTGGTGAGATAGCTCAGTGGTCTAAAATGCCTGTTTAGGCGAGCTTAGGCAAGCACCCAGGGACCATGCTTTGATCCGTGGCACCACATGCCACACCAGCCCCACCCCTAGGGTGGCTGAGCCAGCCAAAAAAAAAAAAAAAGAGAGAGAGAGAGGAGATACACATGGACTCTGGACCCTCTGCTTCTCCAGGTGACACCTGTCACCTGTCAGGTACACATCACACTGGTACATCAGAAACCACGCCTCTTTCATTTATGTTAATTCCACTTCTAGCAAACAATGGCCTTTCTTTGTGCCATATCTATATAACTTGGGGTAAAGGGCAGAGGGATTATTCAGCTAATTTGATCAGTATGGACATCTACTATGCATCACTATAATCCAAAACAGAATGTGACACAAATCTAAGAGTTGGGGCAGTGTTTTATGGAATAGCCATTGAGCTGGTCAGTTTTCCTGGAAAACAGCCAAGTGCTTGCCCTCTGTACACAGCAGCAGCAGCCTCGCATTTGAACTTGGTCTGAGATTAATGGATGCTGGGTTGATAGCATATGAGATAATGTTAAAAGAACTGTGGGAACGCATCCTAAAGCCCCCTTACAAACAAACTCATGCTAAGTAACTATGAATCTCTATTAATATCATGGATCGTATGTTCTGGCAGGTGCTCAAACCTGTCCTCCTATCTGGTCCTCTCCAGAAAAGATGCTTGATTTAAATAGAATTTGAAAAGAACTTGAATCTCTTGATTCTCTTGCTCAATACATGAAAGTATGTTTTTGTTTTGGAAAATGTGTAACCTACATTTTTAAAAAACAAACATGATAAGCATACATATCTCCTTCATCTGTGTTCATCAATTAACAGTTAGCTATAATTGTGCTCTCTCTGTCTCTGTCTCTGTCTTGGTCTCTGTCTCTGTCTCTCTCTCTCTCTCTCTCTCTCTCTCTCTCTCTCTTTTCCTCTCCTGAATGTAATGGATTTTTTTCTGAACTAATTAAGGATAAATTGCAGTAGCATGACCCATCACCCATAAATACTTCATCATTGATTTTTATACAAACATTCTTTGAAGTAACTACAGTGTAATTACCAAATCCTAGAAATGTAACTTTGACACACACTATTACCATTTAGTTCATAAGCAAATTCCCACTTGTACCAAGAAAGTCCTTTAGGAAAACGTTTTTTCTAACTCAGGCTCCAGACTGTGAATGTGTGTTACATCAACTGTCCTGACTCTAGTTTCTGTCAGTCTGGACAGATCCAAAGCCTATCTGCCTTGCTTGACAGCGACAGCTTTGAAAAGCACAGGCTAGCTGTCTTGCAGCATGTTTCTCAATTGGAATTCATCACATTAGACATTAGATTCAGGCCATGCATTGTGGCTAGAACTGCCGCACTATGCATCAGCACTTGTTATTTCATGTCCTTACGGTAATGTTAGCTCCAACCTCTTATTTAAGGCTTAGTCTCCAAATATCTCCACTGTCATAGAACTACAAGAAAGAAAAAAAAGCTTTGTTGTTAATAAATAACACGGAGGAGAACACTTTGAGATCTCAATTCAAAGTGCTTGGCTAAGTAGAGAGAGAGAGGTCAAATGGATCCAGTCTCTCCTGTCCTGAAGTTTAGTGGAAAACACAGATAAACACCTCCATGTGTGCAGCCACCTCTGATATCCTACGGAAAGAAACCGAAAGTGACCAAAGTCATGAACTTCTCACAATAACAAGCTAAACAAAATTAATGATATGGCACAAGCCTGCCTAACTGCAGGCACCAAGGGACCAAACCTCTGATTCCAAATGTGATGGCTGAGAAAGGTGTGAAAGTTGTCAGAATCAAAACGGAGTCCCTTGATACATACATAATAAATAAAGCCAGGAGGTTATGGAGGAAGGGACCATGTGTATGTGTGCCTGATAGGAACTACCACAAACAACTATGTCAGAAACATGACCCTGAACAAAGGCCACCGACACCTTACACAGAAAATGTTTGTGTGTGGATCTCTACCCAACAACTGCCCGTCCCACCCTGGACTGACACTATCTTTGCTATTGGACCATTGACTCATAATAACTTGTGTAGGCCTCATTTTGCCTGTAAAAAGTTTCCCTGGCCTCCAACTCCTTGAGTACACATATAGAATGCTAATGCTCTCATATTCCTATTGCAATGCTACTTTCAAATACACCTAATAATAGAGAATTTTTTTTTGTTTTTTTAGGTTTTGACAAAGTCTTCTCAGGGACATAAAGAAAGGATTTTATAATTATAACAAATAAGCCATCGAAGAAAATATGAGTAATAAACATGTAGGAAAAAAATTCAACCTTACTGACAGTTCAGGACATGTGTTCCAAAATAATAAGGTTTTTTCTTTTTCTTTTTTTTTTTAATTGAGAAACAGCAATGAGACAGTATCAAAACTGATTAATAGGACAGTTTCAATAATTAATACATTGTACATTGTTATCTTCTTAGTGGTTATCCATCCAAAATGATGAGTTTTTAACCCACACAATTGCCAAACTTTAAAATCAGATAATATCCAGTGCTGACTGGATGTTGATGACTCTTCATACTGAAGAGAGTATCAAATGTTACCTCTTTGCGAAGAAATCTCTTGCAGAACTCCTTGGCTCCCTTCTTACTTCACAAGAGTCCAACTGCTGGCCCCTGCTTTGCCACTTATTTGAAAACTTTCCAACAGGGCCGGCGGTATAGCTCAGCGGACTAAGCGCTTGCTTAGGTAAGCGCAGCAGCCAGGGTTCGACCCCTGCGCAGGCCCCACCTTCGGGTGCACTGAGCCCGAGATTGGAGTCCGGGTGTGGTGGTGCACACCTGTAATCCCAGCACTAGGGAGGCAGAAAGCAGGAGGATCACTATGAATGTGGGCTGCATACTGAGACCCTGTGTACAAAAAAAAGAAAAACTGAAAGCTTTCCAACAATCCTGCTTTGTATAAGTGATGGAGACAACCTAGAATGAACTTCTTGGGGGTCCAAAATATGACCTTTATCTTGGCATTAGCAAAGTATGAGGTCTGGTAAGCTCAGTCCATTTCTAATGAACAAATGAAAGAAATATAGAAGGATAGATGGATACATGCATAGATACATGAATACTTGGGTGGGTGGGTGGATGGATGGATGATGGACAGATGGATGGATTCATAGATTCATGGATACATAAATGGACAGATGTTTGGGTAAATGGATAAGTGCTTGGTACAGTAGGTGGTTGAATGGATTGGTGGTGGTGGATGAATAAATTAATCAGTGATGAGTAATGAGTTAATGAACAAGTGCATAGGTCAATAACTGCTTGCATGAGTGGATAAATGGTAGGCTGTAGCTAGATAGGTGGATGGATTATGGGTGGGTGCATGTCTGGGTGTAAAAATCATTGCTAGGGTGGATGGTGAATAGGTGATGGCGGGTGGATGGATGAGTGGATGAGTAGATAGGTAAGTAGACTGGTGGGTGGGTAGCTCAAAGTATTAGTGACAGCTACATAAATAAGTAGTTGGATGGATGGATGGATGGATGGATGGATGGATGGATGGATGGATTGGTAAATGGATAAAACAATAAAAATAAATGGATGAAAGGGTAGGTGGATTAATGGGGATAAATGGATAACACACTGAAAAGCATGATTTAAAAGAGTCTTCAAGACACTTTTTTTTTTTTTTTTAATTTCATACAGGGTCTACAGGGTTTACAGGGTCTCACTACACAGACTGGACTTATAGCGATCCTCCTGTTTTCAGCCTCCCAAGCGCTGGGATTGCAAGGCCTGGGATACCACACCCAGTCTCAGTCACAGGCTCAGCTTGCCCTGGGGTGGGGCCAGCACAGCAAGCCAGGAATCGAACCCGCAGCCACACTGTTTTCAAGGCCAAAATATAAACTTTTTTCTCTTCTCTGCTCTCATTAAAGTAAGTAGTAACCCACTTGAAAGCCCCATTAAGAGCTGGTCTGATAGCTCAGGGGACCAAAGTGCTTGCTTAGGCAGAGCACAGCCACCAGGATTTGATTCCAGATGTTCCCTGCAGACCCACCCCTGGGGGGCCCTGAGATGGTGAGTGAGACTGGGCGTGGTGGTGCACACCTGTAATTCCAGCACTTGGGAGGCTGAAAACAGTAGAATCACTATGAGTCTGATCTACAAAGTGAGACCCTGTAGACCCTATACTAAATACACAAAAAATAAATAAATAAAAATTAAAATATAAATTTTTTAAAAATAAATTAAAAGCCCCATCGATACTGACCATCCTATGCATCTCTTCTTTTTCCCAGGTCTAGTACACTGACATTGAGCCCCAGACCAGCACAACAGAACCAGACAGGCCTTGTGGACCTCCAGCCACCAGCACAATAGAGCCAGACAGGCCTCGTGGACCTCCAGCCACACCATGAAGCAAAACAGCAAAGGTGATTTGTTGAGCGAGTGAGTTTTGTCATCCAAAATGAGGAAAATAAATCACCCCTTAATTCTGCCATCTAAAAGCACAGTAACATGTAGTCATCAACTTCATGTATAATTTTCTATTATTTTTAATTAGCAAGTATATCTTTGTGAAACCAAATGAGTAATGCAGTTATACAGCACTTTATAGTTAGCTTTTTTCATATAATGTTATATGTTGAATAATTTTCTCTTCACTCAATATTCCTCAAAAACATAACATGTCATCTCATAAATGTACCATAATTTATTTCGGTACCGATCTCCTCTTATTGTCTCCAATTGCTTATTATTAAAAGCTCTACGATGATGGACTTGACACCTCTATTTTTGGAAATTGCCAGGATTTTTTTGCTCAGAACAAATCTCTCTTTGCAGAATCGCCCCATCAAAGGATGTACAGAACCATAAGGCTTTTCTTGAGAGCCGCCAGATTGTCCTCTAGAAAGACTGTGCTAATTCACACTCCTGCCAGAAGAGCGAGAGAATCCATGCGTCTGGCACACTAACCTGCTCTGGTTTTTAAACAAACATATAAGCAAGTCGCAGTCTGAGATCTGGCTCTTTTCTATGAGATGCACAGAAGCCGCAGGCTGCCCACCTCCGGCCACAGCGATCCCTCGCTGTACTTTCTGAGAGTAATCTTTATTTTTAAAAAGTGCCCAAGACCCCACCACAAAGGGCCCTGCACCTGATTAAGAAAAACTGTGTTGCACACACTGCCCATTGTCATGTCTGTGCAGGGGGAGAAGCAAAGGGAAAGAAGCGAGGATGAAGCCTGCTTCTTTCAAATACCTCTGTGCAACTGCTATGAAAAATCTGGGCTAGGCCCAGGGAAAGGGGAAGCTTCAAGCACTGTTTCCAAATACATGGTTATTTGCATATGCCTGATTCCTTTTTTAACATACATTTTTAGCTGGGGAGATGGCTCAGTGGAATAAGCACTTCCCTGGCAAGTGCAAGGGTCTGAGTTCAATCCCCGGTTCTGCCAAAAATATAAATAAATAAATAAATAAAATGCATTTTTATTTTTAATTGACACACGGTGATTGCACATATTTATGAGGACAGTGTAACATTTCAATATACTGTATATTTAATATGTAATAATTCAGTTAGAGTAGCTGGCATACCTAAAACTTCAGGCATCACTCTGTGTTAGGAACACTCAAAATTCCCTCTACTAGTTGTTTTCAAATATTCATTCGAAGGCCAGAGAGTTAGCTCAGTGAACTAAGTGCCTGCTTAAGCAAGTGCAGGGACTGGGATTCAATCCCCAACACCATATATGCTGTGCTGGCCCTGCCCCCAGGTGGCACATGACTGCAATCCCAGTGCTGGGGAAGCTGAGACAGGAGGATCACTACAAGCCCAGCTGTGTAGTGAGACCCTGTACTAAATACGCTTATATTTTTGTCAACCATAGTTTTCCTGCTGTGCTGTACAATATGAGAAGTTATTCCTCCTTCCAGGGAAAGGAAGCACCCTATCTCACGGGCCATCCACTCTCCATCCCTTCTCAGGCTCTGGAAACCACTCCGCTTCCTTGTGATCACCAGTTTAGCTCCCACGTGTAAGTGAGAGCCTGGAGTATTTGTCTTTCTGTGTCTCCCTCATTTCCTATCTTTCTTCCAGTTCCATCCCTGTTGCTACAAATGACAGAATTTTATTTTTGTGGCTAAAGAATATTCCATCATGCACACATACTACTTTTTTTTTACCCATTCATCTATTCAGAGACACCTCAATTGCTTCCATATCTTGGCTATTACATAGACCTTATTTTTAATAAATTAGGTTCATCATGATAGTTGTTTTCTCTTTTTAATAACATGAGACTGTGGAAAGAATGGATACAGCGTTCTCACTTAGAATTCCCTCACCAGCAGCAACCCACATGACACCATCATATTTCCCTTCTTGTCTATTTTGCCCCTGCATGGATCCTTTTACTTGCCTGTAATGTTATGCTAATATAGCAGTGTGTTTTTTTTTTCTTTTATTAATCAACATACCTTAAGCATTTTTAATCTTATTATCAAATCCCAGTAGTTACAACCTTTTAACAAGTGTATACTATTGCTTCCAGGAGATGGGACAGAGCCTATCCATTTTCCTGGGGGGAAATGTAAGTTCTATTTACTGTGCAGATTAGAAGAACAGGCCTTTGGGTCAAAGTCTGGCTCCAACATACCCGACAATAATTAAGTCTGGTTGCAAAAGTCAGCAAAAGAGGCCATTCAGGAGTTGTAGGAAGCAGAGCCTACTATTAGGGACCTAAGGCAAGGGGTGGGGAGCGGATACTCAGGGACATCCTGCAGGGACAGGACTGGACGACGGTGCTGCTCTCAGAGCTTTCTGCATGGGGCTCACCTTAGCACCCTTGCTGTTGGCTCTGTCAGGGAATGACGCAACAGCCTGGTCCGTGGGGGACAGTGAAGGCGCCCAGCTCGCCAGCACATGGGCCAAGGAAGCCAGTCAGGAAAGGCTCACCCAGGTTTCAGGGTTCAGGGGGACTTGGGGGGCCCACAAAGATGGTAATCAGTGGATGAATGAAGCCACAGTGTGTGTTGCATCCGCACAGTAGAATCCACACATTAAAAGGGATGAAGCTCTGACACAGGCCAGTGAGATAGCTCGACGGGGATGAACCTTGAAGAGATCGTGCTAAGGGAAATGAGCCGGACACAACAGGCCAGAGACTGTGACTCCACTCACATGGGGTCCTAGAATAGGCAAGTTCACAAAACCAAAAAAGCAGTGCAGACGTTACCAGGGTGTAAGGGAAAGGAGAATGAGAAGTTTTGAAACCAGAAATTGTGGGGCTGGCAAGACAGCTCAGCGATCTAAAGCGCCTGCTTAGGCAAGCTTAGGCAAGCATGCAGGACCACGGTTCAGTGCTCAGCACCACATGCCCCACCAGCCCCGCCCCCAGGGCAGCCTGAGCCGGCCACAAAAAAAAGAAAGAAACTAGAAATTACGATTGTGGTCCATGCCACTGATTTGAATACATATACTCATAATCCCAAAAAAGATAACCCCAAAGCCATAACCAGGAACGCTGAAACCCTAACCAATACAAACTCCTGAAGTCTAAAATTTCGAAAACCAATCCTAAAAGATTAAAATCCTGAAAACCAGCAAAGAAAAGTTATCCTGAGATCAGCACTGCACGAGCTGAGTAAATTTTTTACTTTGTACCTTGCCATAAAGATAAAACCCTACCAACATATTCTCTAGCTGACATTAGAGATTTAAACAGCTATTTTTGTATCTACTTACATACACTGGTACCAATTTATCAGAATAAAAAAACCGAAGGAAATGAAATAGATAACAATTTATGAAAACGTCTCACTGATACAGTGTTAATGCGCAGGCCAGTTCTTTTGTTTTACAATCCTTTTACAACCTGAAATTCTCCTTTATGATGTTCATCAAGGTTGTAACAATGTATTTATTTTTATGACCGTCAGAGCCTGACCCTCTTCTCCCTCTGGATTGCAATCTCCACCAAGGGCAGGTGGATCTCGGCTACTCTTTTTCTTCATTTCATCCCTAACAAATCTCGACCCTGCGTAGGCTCACCAATAAATATTTTACAAATGAATTTAAATCATTTTTCTGAATATGCACTGTACCACACTTCTATTGCATCAACGTTATTGTTTTTACAATTCACTATGTTATGGACTTTATCTTTCATTGCTATGCATCACTTCCAGTACTAGAGATAAAAATTTTGAGAGGACGTTCAGAGTTCCAATTCATTTTGTGCCCTCTTTTTGCAAATTGGATTCTGAGAAGGTACATTGGTACAGTGTTGGCTTTGTGTATAAGTACATGTGTGCATAAAGTTGTTGAAACTCTCAACAAAGAGATGTCCTTTAAAAAAACACATCTTCATTTATGAAAAATAAAAGTTCTCAAGAGCTCTCCTACTTGGGTGACTATATATGCAGAAGTGACCCATGGTAGTTTCTGATTTATATCACCAAAATACTTAGATTGTCTAGTGGAGTGTGCCCAGCTACTGAGCACAGAGATCTGTGTTTATAGCTTCTGCTTTTTGAGCATTTCTCTATGAATATAGTACATTAGCTCATAATTGTTATATCTGCTCTACTGTCATTAGTATACCTGGGTGTTTATGCTTGCAAAATACTCAGTGCTATCCTAGGTGTGTGTCTCAGTTACTTTTCACTCATTGCTGAGACAAAATACCTGACATCCAAAGTTAAGGAAGGAGGGACCGAGGAGGTGGCTCAGTAGAATAAGTGCTTCCCTGGCAAGCACAAGGGCCTGTGTTCAATCCTCTGTTCCACCAAAAAAAATAAAATAAAAAGTTAAGGAAGAAAAGTTGACTTAGCTCACAGTTAGTGGAGGTTTCAGTCCATACTCAGCTGGCTCCAAGGCAGAGTGGCACAGGGCAGAGGGCAGCAGTTCTTGGCAGCAGAAAACAGCAGGAGCAAAAGTCAGGAGCGGCGGCAACAGAGAACAGGTCTCTCTCCTCCTTACGCTGCCTTCAGGCTGTCTGACCCTGGCCAGGTGTAGCACACCCATAATCCCAGCAATACTCAGACCCATAGTCCCAGCATTGGATCATGAATTAATCACAAACCGTAGAACCACGTCCCACGACTGCATGAAGCTTTGGGGGAACCACTAGATACAAACCATAACAGAGTGGTAGTACAGCACTTGTGAAGTTAGAGCAAGAGGATCACGAGTTCAAGGCCAGGCTGGGCCGCACGGTGAACTCAAGGCCAGCCTGTGCTATATGGTGAGACACTGTCTTAAAAAGTATAGCATGTTATTATTGCCTATTTTATTGCATAAAGCGGCTTCTGAAGTGCTTTGCCATGTTTTTTTTTTAAGTTTCGCCAATAGATGCCCATCAAAAAATGTAAATAAATGTCTTTTAAAGAATTTTTTAATTTTTCAGAATCTGTTTTGATCTTTTAGGATTCCAGCATTCGGGATCACAGTGCTCGCAACCATGTCGTCCAGGGTTATGGCCCAGTCACTCATACAGTGTTTTTAATGCCAAAAAATAGAAGCAAGCTGCTAAAGCGCGAAGGATGTCTTGGTGGTGACAACCTGCACTGCTCCACATTCACGCCCCACTGCGGGCCTGGGCTGATTCTTCACACGGTCCTGAAGGTCCTTTCCATTTCTCTGCTTATTGATGCTCCAGTTTTTTGTCTCCCTTATCTCTCTCGGTGTTTGCTTTGTTATTTTGGTAAAATATAAATTATGACAGCTCCTGAAAGGCATGGAGTGTATTCATGTAATCGAAGTCTGATTATCCTACCCCCAACTTTGATTGTCAGTGAGGCTGGATAGGATTCGGGATTGAAGCACGATTTCTCTGCTGTAGGCTGAAGGCTCTGGCTGTTGTCTGTTAGCTTTCAGGGCTGCTCTAGGCTGAAAAGACCGCAGCTAGCCTGACAGCGCTCCAGTTCAGGGTTGTGCTTTATTCCTTTTTCTCCCTGCTCATCACATTGCTTGTCCCTGTGCTTTGAAACCTCAGGATGAGCCTCTGCTTTGATTCATTGTACATTCAGAAGCCCTTTTGATTGAAACCTGACTCCTTCTATCTGTCGCAATTTTTCCTGAGCTAGCACTTAACATTTTCTGCTTTCCGTTTTCTCTCTTCCTACTTACTCAGCTCATCCTACTTACTCATTTTCTAAGCTTTTTAACGTCCCATCTCTCGATATTTTTCTTCAATATTTGTGAGTTTCCTCAACTGCAGCTTCAGAATCTTACTCCAGGTTTTTCATTTCTAGAATATATTTAATCTTCAGTGACTTTTTGTGGGGGAGGGGCTGGCTTTTAGCTATTGATTTATAACAGTCTTATATAATCAATAGAGAAGCATTCATCTAAGGTAAAAATTTTAAATATCTAATCCTACTCTGTAGGCTTTTGATGTCTTCTGAGAAACCAAAATTCAAAATATAATCAACCTCAAATACTTAATTTTTTATTTTAAATTTAAAAAACAGAATTTCAAAGCAAGGTAATTGGAGAATAACAATACTTAATACATTCTGTATTGTTATCTTCAAAGTAGTTACTTAGAGTACAAGGTATGGGCATGAAGTAGTACCCAAGGGCAGGCCAGATAGCTCTGTGGACTAAAGCCCTGCTCGGGCGGAGCGCAGGGGCTAGAATTCTGTCCCGGGCCTGCTGTGCTGGCCCCGCCCCCACAGAGCCCTGAGACAGCAACTGAGACTGGGCGTGGGGGCGCACGTCTGTAATTCCGACGTTAGGGAGGCTGAAAACAGTAGAATCACTACACGTCCGATCTACGTGGTGAGACCCTGTGCCCGTGTAGACCCTGTCCTAAATACAGAAAGAAGAGAAGAAATAGTATCCAAACAATATCAGCACAAATCTTTCTTTTCAATTGTCTAAAAGAAACTAGCATGTTACTACCTCAATTATATTGTGTATATATATATATTTTTTTGCCCGTTCCCCTCCTTCCTCTCTCCTTGCCCCCATCACAGTTCTTCTTTTGAACAGTTTCTTCCCAATTCACAATATCTATTGTACATTTTGAATCTTATTTACTTATTCAGCTTCTCACACTAGTGAATTAATATAATATTTATACATGTGGGTCTAATTATTTCACTTATGAATATGATCTTTTTTATATTTGTATTTACTTACTTGGTCCAAGACCTCACTATGCAGCTCAGACTCACTGATCCTCTTGTCTGGGATTACAGGCGTGTACCACCATTCCCCAGTTTCAGTGGCCGTCATGGAGCGCCTGGGGATCCGAGGCTGGCACGGCATGCAGGACGAGGGATCGAACCCAGGTCATTGTGCTTGATAAACAGATGCTGAGACCACTGCGCTATCTCCCCAGGCCCCATGAATATGATCTTTTTTTTTTTTTTTTTTTTAACTTTCTACAAAGCTTTATTCCAGAGGGGCTCAGTCCTTCTTGGCAGCTGCCTTCCTCATGGCGGCCAGCACATTGCTCAGCTCTTCACGCTTCCTCTTGGCGTGGATGTGCAACCCCACCTTTTTCTTGATGAACTTGAGGGTGCGTTTGTCTTTGGAGACCTTGAGCAGCTCTCTGGCGCACTGTATGTAGGGGGCGAAGCCGCACACCTCCTGGGTCATGTCCGGCATGAACTTGGCGTGTTTGGTGAAGTGTCTGTGATACGGCTGTGCCTCGGTTTGTTCACATTCTTAGTCACCTTGTGGCCCTTATTGAGGCCCACAGTCACGGGATAGTGGAGGGCCATGGCTACTGTTCTTCAATGGTTGCTGTGGCACTCCATGGGTATGATCTCGAGTTGCATCCATTTACCTAAAAATGCCTCAAATTTATCCTTGTTTATTGCTGAGTAGAACTCCATTATATTTTTAAAAATACATCTTTTTTCATCCGTTCCTCAGTTGATGAGAATTTGGGTTGTTTCAAAGACTTAGCTATTATAAATTTTGCTATTATAAACATGGGTGCACATATATTGCTGTGTATAAAGTTTTTAATTCTTATGAGAGAATACCCAGGAGGGGAATACCTGGGTCAAATGGGACCTCTACTCCTAGTTTTTTTGAGGATGCTCCACATTGATTTCCATAGTGGTTGTACCAGTCTACTCTCCTACCAACAGTGAAGAAGGGGTCCTGTTTCCGCACAGCCCCTCCAGCATTTGTTATTGGTTGATTGCTTCGTGATAGCCATTCTTTCCAGGGTGAGATAGAATCTCAGAGTTGCTTTAATTTGCATCTTTCAGATGATTAATGAGGTTGAACATTTTTTCATACATTTATTTGCCATTTATCTTTTACTTTATAATTGGTATTTTTTCCATCCTGCATAAGAAATTTCTTCTTACCTGGAGGACATGACAATGTCGTTCTATTTTCCACCAGAAGACTTGTTCTCTTACTGTTCACATTTACACTCACCTATCCTCTATTTTAAACTGACTTGCAAGGGCTCGCCAAATAGCTCAGCACATTAAAGCACCTGCAAGGGGGCCAGGGAGGTAGCTCAGTGGAATAAGATCTTGCCTGGCAAGTGTAAGGGCTTGAGTTCAATCCCTGGTCCCGCAAAAAAAAAAAAAA
>PVKA01010730.1:0-44798 GCA_004027165.1 Ctenomys sociabilis
TAGCTCAGGCTGGTCTCGAACTCACAACAATCCTCCTGCCTCAGCCTCCTGAGTGCTGGGATCTGGTTATATCTTTTGACAGCAAAAACAGGGCCGCAGATTACAGATGTAATCTCAGCACTGGAAAGGCAGGAACGGGATTGCTGAACTGCATAATGAGACCCTGCTTCAAAAACAAAGTCCTGAAACTTGTCCATCCTGTGTGGTAAAGGCTGAACAGACACTAAAGAGAATTTAGCACCATGAAGAAGCCCTAAAAGGGAGGGTGATAGTGCTTTCAGGAAGCTGATGCAGTACTCCTGAGGCAGGAAACTGCAGGGAACCCCAACAGAACTGACAAGAAGGAGTTTAGGAACAAAGCGCAGTTATTCTGCTGGTGTCTCTGGAAGGGACTGACTCTCCTGGAAGAATAGAATGTAGCAATTTCCACCTTTATATTGTTTCTGTTCTATGGGCCAAGTTTTCATTAGAAATCAGCATGAGGCAAAGTTACAGAAGCAAAGCCAGAATGAAGGGGAGCAGGGAGTTCAGGGGGAGCTTTCCAAGTCTGCTGTGACACACTGACATCACATCATAGCTGCACCGTGCACAGCTGGGTGTGTGCCTTAACTTCCTCAGGGCTCAGCTGTGCAGTTAACCCACAGTTGCCCAGTTTCATCCCCGGACATGGTTTCCTCTCTCATGTCTTGAGTTCTATGCCAGCTTCATGGTCAACTCAAGATCAGCCTGAACTACCTACTGGATGAGACTCCCCATATCAAACAAAACAAAACAAAAATTAAAAAATTAAACAAGTCGGGCGTGGCGGTGCATGCCTGTAATCCCAGCACTCGGGAGACTGAGGCAGGAGGATTGTTGTGAGTTCGAGACCAGCCTGAGCTACAAAGTGAGCTTAAGGCCAGCCTGAACTGCATAGTGAGACCCTGTCTCAAAAAGACCAAAAAAAAATAAATAAGTAAAAAATAAACAGCTGGAGATGTGGCTCCATGAAAGATCTTGCATTCCGTGGCAGAGAGAGAGAGAGACCTTGAAGATGAAGCCTGAGTTCAACCTCAGATGTGTTTCTCCTTAGGAATTCTTAGTGTTTCTACCTCCATTTCTTATGCTGCTGAAGACAGAACCTACAGCCTTTCTCAGATAACTACTCTACTAAGAGCTGTATCCACAGCTCTCTCATCTCTTTTTGTTTATATAATTTTTAAGTGTTAGTATATGCTTACAATACATAATTGTTACATTCATACGGAAGAATTTGTTCATATCTTTTTTTTTCTTAGACCCACACCCATCCCCATTCCCCATTTCTTTCTTTTTTTTTGTGACTGGTTCAGCCTGCCCTGGGGGCGGAGCTGACACTGCATGTGGTGCTGAGGATCAAAGGGCCGATTAAAGGGTGGTTCCTGTGCTTGCCTAAGCTTGCCTAAGCAGGTACTCTAGACCACTAAGCTATCTCACCGGCCCTGCCACATTTTTTTTTTAACAGTTATATTGAAATAGCTGGTCAGTGAGGTCTCCTGTAGATGTCAATCATTTGATTTATAAGGAAGAGGCATTTACATCTTCATTGCTATCTTTCAGTAGGGCTGTCTTTCATTTCACTATTCATCAAGTGTACTCTCCAAGGAAATCATTTACCCTGGGTCTTTCCTGACCAAAGTGCAGTACTCATTGTTCTTGTTTGTCTGTTTGTTTTGTGGTATCAGGAATTAAACCCAGGAACTGTGTGTGCCAGGCAGGCACTTGTACCACTGAGCTATATCCCTGGCCCAGTACTCATTGTTGTTGAAAGATAGCCACAATGTACTAATTCCAAGACTTGAAAGGAAATAAAATCCAATCTTGGCTCCCAAAGACATTGTCAGGCAGACCTGAGTGACAACTTCACACAGCCACTATAAGCAAAAGGCGCTCAGGCTCTTCTCAGCAAACAAGGATGGAGGGCCATTAAGAAATCTAGGATGCGACCCACAGTCTTCCTGCTGTCGGCTCTGAGTACACACCCATACTAATTGTCTGAGCTGCTTTACTTCAAACATTACATCTGAATTCTTGGAGACTAGGACCCCCATCCCTAAACCCTACGTATACTTAGTCTCCTCTCCAGAAAGCTGCTGCTATCACTCTGAGGCCAGCTTGCCTGTGTGTAAGTGGAATAAAATCTAGTCTTTCCTGCCATCTCGACCTCTGGGCGTTTCCTCATGCACCATTATTTAACAGGTGTGTGGTCTGCTGAGTACTACGCCTCTATTTACATAAAGATGTAAAGATTGGTAACTGCAATGAACGATTAGCCTGGGGGTCTGAGCAAAGAGGTGAAGACTGATGATGGAGAAGCTGGGGGAGGACTGGCAAGTTGAAAACCCAGAATCCTGGAGCAGCACAGACAGGCCAGTAGGCTGGAGTCATGTACACGTTATTATTCCAATACTGCAGACGGGAAGTGGGGCTTGACATTGGAGCCACGAAGCTCCCATAAGAGTAATGAAAACAAGAAGAAGAATTTCCTTACAGTGTAGAAAGATGGAAGATACAATCCTTCCTTTATATATTGTTCTTTTATATCTATACATTTGTAAGGCCTGGGGAGATAGCTCAGTAGAATAGCAAGCACAGGGTCCAGAGTTCAAGCACACACACACACACACACACACACACACACACACGCACACAGATGTTTGGTACAAGGTGTCACTGTGCAGCTCGGACTCGTCATGATCCTCCTTTTTTCAGCATTCCCAGTGCTGGGATTACAAGCATGTGCCGCCAGGCCTGGACTAGGGGACTAGCTCAGCACGCGTGACATGTGGTGCTGGGGATCAAACTCTGGTCCCTGAGCTTGCCTGAGCAGGCACCTGGTCTGCTGAGCTGTCTCACCAGCCCAGAAGACACATTCTTACGCAGAGATCACAGTAAAATCATTAGATAGGAGCCAATTAATATCACGTGATTCCTGAGAAAAGGCACTGAGAATTGTGGAATTCCTACTCCCTGGATTTAATCACAAGGAAACACCAAGGGAACTCAAACTGAGGGCATTATGACATAAATGACCTTTACTTTGTAATGGAGTCAAACCCAGGGCTTTGCACGTGTTAGGTAGGTGTTCTACCCCCAAGCTATACTCCTCACTTTTAAATTTTATTTTGAGACAGGAGCTAAGTTGCTTAGGCTTGCCTTCAACGTGTGAGTGTCCTGCATTCATCTCTTGTGTAGCTGGGATGCCAGGCATATGCCACTGTGCCTAGGCTTCAGAAATATCAGCCATGAAAAATAAGCAACAACAGCAAAAGGAATTATCCCTGATTAAGCACAACTGAAGAGACATAACCCCTGAATACAATACATGATATAGGATTTTCTTTTCTTTTCTTTTTTTTGCAGAACTGGGGATTGAACTTAGGCCCTTGCCCTCAACAGGGAAGTGCTTATTCCACTGAGCCATCTCCCCAGCCCCTAGGATTTTCTTTGGCTAAAATAACGGACACTATTCTGACAACTAGAAAGATTTGAATAATATCTATAAATTTGATAATAATATTGTAGAATGGTGACTTCCTGATTTTTTGGTTGTACTACTTTATGACTCTCTAAAAGTAGGAGATTAGAATTTCTGCAATTTATGTTCAGGAAAAGAAATTCTAGTTTCTATGATCTGCCTTGCAGGAGAAGTTTTGGGCCAGGAATCACATGAGCACCAAAACTACACATTACTATTACATGATGACATATTGCATTGGAAACATTCAGTACCTATAGTTTCAAATATATGCCATTTGTCTGAGGGACATCCAGCTCTGTCTGTTTAATAGGAGGTATATGTTGAACTGACTTTATATTCCTTAACTAAATTCCACTTGGTCATGGCATGTAACCCTTTTATATGTTCTGAACTTGGTCCACTAATATTTTGTCGAGGAGTTTTGCCTCTATAATTATAAGGAATAGTGCTGTATAGTGTTTTTCCAAGGCCTCTGCCTGGCTTTGGTGTTAGTGTGATACTGACCTCAGGGTCCGCACTGTGAAAGAGGTCAGCGTTTAGGTGTTGAGGCCCTGAAGAAGAGATGCAGGAGCCCTCTGCCTGTGGCGGGCAGGTCTGGGTGCAGTGGGATGGGAGAGCATGTAGATGCACAGCTTTGGGAGAAGTGAAGGCACAGGGGTTACATGGGAAGTAACGGCAGACAAACGGAACTAAAATGTGTGATCAGGGATGTAGGACAGCAAGGAAAGGAAGCGCTTTGGAAAGTGACGTCCACAGTGACAGATCAGATCCTGCAGGGTAAGCCTCACAGATAAGGACGTCCAGTTTTAATGCCCCCCACCCCCGTGGGGACTGAACCCCAGGCCTTCATGCTGAGCTATATTCCTAGCCCTGTTTCGAGACAGGTTCTTACCAGTCGCTAAACTGTCCAGGCTAGGCTCAAATGTCCCACCTTCCTGCCTTAGACTCCTAGAATGCTGGGGTTCCAGGCATTCCCTACCGTACTCAGCTCTGGTTTGGGGATTGACGAGCCCACTGGTATCTTGGTAAGAACAGTTTTAATAGCCTGTTGGGGTCAAAGGTCAGGGATGTAAAGACTGCAGTAGTGGCAAAATGGTGAATTGTGAATGAGGGGGCCTGAATCACTGAGAGGTTGCGGAGAGGCAGGTGTTAAAATCACTGTATACACCAGGAACGCTGCTTTGCTTGTGTGCTTCCGGTCTCAGGTGTGGGTCACTGGGGCTTCACCTGAAAGGCTGAATCCTCTTCCTTTCTCTCTCTGCGATCTGTTTCTGCCTCAGAGCCAGCCTACCACGGCCTAAACCCACTGCAATTATGAGCCAAAATAAACCCCCTTTAGGTTGTGGATGTCAGGGATTTTGTCTCAAGTGATGGAAATGTGATTAATTCAATCCCCAAACTAGACTTCTTCCTACCCAACCCTTCCTCAGAGATTAATCTGCTGAGTCAAAGAGTTGTGGCTTAGAACCTATGCCCTAATTTGTAAGCTTACACTATGTAACATGGTAGCCAGTAATTGCATGTCAAGGCTTAAATTTTAATTAATTAAAATTAAATAAAGCTAAAGTTCAGTCGCTCAGTGATCCTAGCCATATTTAAAGTTTTCAGCTAGCCATATGTGGTTGATGCTGACCTTATTGTATAGTGCAGCTACAGAACATTTCTGGCTTCAAAAAATTGGAAAAATCATTACCACAGATCCTATTTCTGTGAGTTTTATGCCTTTTAAGGGAAAGCTGAAGAACGGGTATGCACATCTGGGCCCAAGCTGTGGCCAAGGAAACACTTTTTTTCTTGCAAGGGGAGGTCAGACAGACCTTCGGGCTGCACACAATGACTTCATAGCAGCAAACCCAGAGCTAGGAAGGAGGAGCACCAGCACAAGGCTGAAGAATTAGGGTCCAGGGCCAGCCTCCCAGCATGACCACATTCAGATGCAGAGTTCCAGCCTTTTGAGTACTTATCAGTTACATCTGAAGACAGCATGCTAGGGGCTGGGGAGATGGCTCAGTGGAATAAGCGCTTCCCTGGCAAACACAAGGGCCTCAATTCAATCCCTGGTTCTGCCAAAAAAAGAAAACAACAACAAAAAAAAGACAGTGTTCTGGGAGCAGAGGATTTAGTTCAGCAGCACAGCACTGCCTGACCAACATAAGATCTTGGGTTTGATTCCTGGTACACACACACACACACACACACACACACACACACAAAAGGTGGCATGCTAGTCAGTTTTCTGTCACTATAACAAACTACACTAAAACTTTGAGTTGCAAGCATAATTTATTCCACTAATATGCTTATAATCCAAATACTTGCCTAGAGAAATGAATTTCCCATAAGAAATAATGAAAACTCAGATGATTTGTTCTATAACTCAAAGATATCCACATAAAAATAATTATAGTACTGTAACATTATGCAAAATAACAAAGAAAATCCAAAATGCAAAGAAAAATAAACAAATTAACCTGCACTTACCTTTGGGAACCTTCATGGCTGGTGTGAAGGAGACCAGAGAAAGAGGGTTGTTGTGTAGGACGGCTTCCACTATCACTACCAAAATCACTATCTATTGGCTCACTGAATCTTTCTTTTTCTTTCTTTCTTTCTTTCTTTCTTTCTTTCTTTCTTTCTTTCTTTCTTTCTTTCTTCTTTCTTTCTTTCTTTTTCCTTCCTTCCTTCCTTTCTTTCTTTCTTTCTTTCTTTCTTTCTTTCTTTCTTTCTTTCTTTCTTTCTTTCTTTCTTCTTTCTTTCTAATGTGTTTGGTACAGGGTCTCAGTACATATACTCATAGTGATCGTCCTGTCTCAGTCTCCCCAGTGCTAGGATTACAGGTGTGGGCCACCATGCCAGGTCTCACTGGCTCAGTGCACCCAGGGCCAGGGCCAGCGGGGCATGTGGTGCCAGGGATTGAATACCAGTCCCCATGCTTGCCTAAGCAGGTGCTTAGCCTATGGAGCTATCTCGCCAGCCCTGGAATTTTTTTCTTTCCACGCAAGTTTAAGAAAGAGCCAATCTGGTAACACTTGCTTTTGCCTTCTTTTGAATATGTTGCAGAAATGTGGCATTATATTGTTGTTGAACAGATTTGTCACTTGGTCTGGTACAACCTTATTCAGTGGTACTTTTCTACAACACTTTGTGCTGTTTCCATATTTTACACATCTGCCCCATCTCATTTGAAGGGCGGGCTTGCGCTACCTTCTCTCCTCCTCTGAGGGTGAGAGCTCCTCTACGACCTGTTACTCTTGGGAGATGAGTACGGACAACAGGCAGCCATCAGCCCAGTTGTGATTTTATGACGTCATATGCTGCTTTTCCTGTAAACATCACCCCTTTATCAACTTAAAATTGATTTGAAGTGTCTACTCATCTTGTGAAATTCTTGCAGAATACATTGCTTGCAATCCAAAGCTTTATTTTTATTTATTTATTATGCACTTTAGGGACGGGTCTACCAGGTGTTCAGAGTCTCACTACTAGAATTGACTTGTAGTGATCTGCTTGTTTACAGCCTCCCAAGAGCTGGGCTAACAGCGGAGCACCACCTCAGTTGCCATCTCTGCATGGCCTGGGGGCGGGGCCTAGCAGGCCCTGGGGATTGAACCCAGGCCCTTGAACCCAGGCCCTTGTGTCTGCTTGCAGGTGCCTTAATCCGCTGAGCTATTTGGCCAGCTCTTCAAGGCTCTATTGTACTGAACAGAGGTTTATTTTGTCTCACAGCTTCTGTCCATTGTTGGAGCCCCTGCTGTTGGGCGTGTGGCAAGGTAAGCAGGTAGTGGCCCAGAAGCAGCTGCTCACCTTGTCCCAGTGTCTCCTTCAAGAGCGCATCTCAGTGGTCTCACTACCTTTCACTCACTTCTAAAGTTCTCCAGTCTCTTAAAAGTGTCTCTGGTTGGGGACCAGGCTTCAGCCTATGGGCCTTTGGAGAGACATTCAGGACTTAAACTGTTGTAAGCAGCAAGGTAGAAATATTTTACTTAAAATCTGTTGGCTTGACTTACGAGTCTTAAATATTTGGGCATTAGGTATACAGGACATCATTTTATCCTCTGTTCTGACCCCATTCTTATTAGGTGTAGGTGGGTGGGTGGGTGCTACGCGGCCTGTGACAGAGAGTACAACATCCGTTCTGTACTAGAAAAGAACCCAGAGGCTCACAGGCCCATGTGGACACACTTGCTTTATGTAAACTAATTGTTTCTTTTCCCATCCTGTTCCTCCAGTTCCCAGGAGGTCTACCTCAGACGGCATAACTTGTCTGTCCTCCTACTAAAGGTTGGAGATAAGTGATGGGAAATACGTGGCAGACATCCATGGGATAGAAAACCCTGTCTCTCATGGCTGGTTACTCGAACTTGAAACAGAAATTTAATTCCAATTTTTAGTATTTGTGCTGCTGAGGCGAGCACAAGAGAAATTTAGAACCTTCATGTTATTGATGTTTTAGAAGAATCTTGATGCTTTATAGATAAATTGAAATTTAGGAATGTTGCCCATTAATAGAGCACATTCATAGGGTGTATGAGGCCCTGACCCTGGGTTTGATCCCTAGTGCTGTGTGGGGGAGGTTTGAAATTCAGAAGCTGCAAATTTTTTTTTTTTTTTTTTGGTGTGTGTGTGTGTGTGTGTTTTAGGGAAGGGTCTACAGGGTGTTCAGGGACTCACTACTAGATCGGACCCATAGTGGTCTGCCTGTCTTCATCCTCCCAAGTGCTGAGCTTATAGGTGCGTGCCACCATGCCCAGTCTCAATTGCCATCTCAGCATGCCCTAGGGATGGGGCGTTGGAGGACTGAACCTCAGCCCCTGCACCTGCTTGAAGATGCTTTAATCTGCTGAGCTATTTGGCTGGCTCTTGCAAACTTTTAAAGATTAGTTTCATCCACATATATTAAAAGATGGTATTTGGAGTGATACTTATTTCTTTTTGACTATATAAAAGATATTTTAAGGAAATGCATATTTCACTATTTAAAATTTTTATTCATTCTTTATTTTGAAACAGGGTCTTTCTTTGTAGTTCAGGCTGGCCTTGAACTCACTATGTAGCAGAGCTGTCTTGAACTTGCAGTGATCCTCCTGACTCAGCCCCCTGAGTGCTGGGATGATGGGTGTGCACTGCCATACGTGTTGATTGCTTTTTTTTTTTTTTCTGTCTTTTTGAGACAAGGTCTCACTATGCAGTTCAGGTCTCATCTGAGCTCACTTTGTAGCTCAGGCTGGTCTCGAACTCACAACAATCCTCCTGCCTCAGCCTCCTGAGTGCTGGGATTACAGGCATGCACCATTTCTTTTTTGTTGTTGTTGATTGCTATTTTTATACTTACACAGGTTCCTTATTTTATTTTATTTTATTTTATTTGCAGAACTGGGGACTGAACTCAGATCCTTGTGCTTGCCAGGAAAGCACTTATTCTACTGAGCCACCTCCTAGCCCCAGTATTCCTTTTTATAAAAGTGAAATCTGAGTCATTATCTCAGAGCTCCACAAGTGTTAAGAGAGCTGGAGGGCCGGGGATGTGGCCCAATGGTAGTGCTCTTGCCTTGTATGTACAAGACCCTGGTTTGATCCCCAGCACTACCACCAAAAAAAAAGACATCTGGAGTCAGGTAGTAACCTCATTTCCCGCACTGAACAAGAACGGAAGTGAAGGGACTGGAGGATAGCTCTACAGTCTATGCCTGGCAAGCTCGAAGACCTGGGTTCAATCCCTTATACTGCCTTGCCATGCTGGCCACAGGAATGAGGTGTGGTGGCACATACCTATAATCCCAGAAGGCTGAGACAGGAAGATATCTGTGAATCTGAGCTGCTTAGTGAGACCCTGTACCAAATAAATAAATTTTAAAAAAGAGCAGAAGTGGAAGGCCCTCAGGATCCCCTTTGGGGGTGGGAAGAGGTCCCTGGTGTCAGTCAGGGATTGATCATTTCTGCATGCTGCTTTCTGTGGACTCAAACTGTCCCCAAAGCAGCATTCTGAGCACCCTGATAGGTGTGTCCCAAAATGCTCACTGGGTAAGTGGACAAGCAGGTATAGAAAACAGGTTGCAAGGGCTCGCCAAATAGCTCAGCAGATTAACGCATCTTCAAGCAGGTGCAGGGACCAAGGTTTGATTCCCCAGCCTGCTGTGCTGGCTCCATCCCCAGGGACACACTGAGACAGCGATTGAGACTGGGCGCGGTGGCATGAACCCGTAATCCCAGCTCTTGGGAGACTGTAAACAGGTGGATCACTACTACAAGTCTGATCTAGTGGTGAGGCCCTGAACACCCCGTAGACCCTTCCCTAAAATGCAAAAAAAAAAAAGAAGAAAGAAAACAGGTTGGAGCAAAGGGAGTCAGATTGCCAGGAAAGATTGAGGTTAGGCATGCCTGGGAAGCTGGGGGTGGCTGTGCATGCGTGTAGCCCAGCATTTGGGAGGCTGAGGTAGGAGGTTCATTGGAGTTCGAGACCAGCCCGGGCTACGAAGTGAGCTCAAGGCCAACGTGACTGCATAGTGAGACCTTGAGGTCCCAGGTTAATTCCCAGAAAGTAGTGCAAAGAAAGAAGTGATTAGGATCCAATTGTGAGCTTTAGTAACTCCTTACAGTGGAGCTTTGCAGTTCACTAATAGAATGTTTTATTCAGGCTGGATGGTTGGGAATGTTTGAGAAGGGAGCACAGGACAGACTAAGAGAGTGACAAGGATGTTTGAGGCCAAAGTCACAAAGCATGAGATCTGAACAGAGACAACTGGCTCTGAAAAGCCAAAAGTAAAAGTAAATTCAATTACTTGGATTTTGTTTTGCTTTTGTCAGGTTAGTGTTCAAACCCAGCGCCTTGTACATGGTAGGCGAGAGGCACCCTACCTCTGAGCCTCCTGCCTGGCCCAGGATTTGAGCATGTGGGAGAGCTAACCAAATTGGAAACTTCTATTAGTTTGGTTTCTAAAATTAGTGTTTATATAGTTTAAAGTTCCTGAACTCAGCTTGTTTGCTAATATCCTGAATCAAAGCAAAGAAGTGTAGCACATCTGTGCTTAAATATAACTAGGATAATATTTTTGAAAATATTACTTTTTCTTTGTAGTTACCCTCATGGTTTGTGACTTTCTTAAATGTAAAAAATGAGCTAGGTGGGTATGGTGGTGCACGTCTGAAATCCTAACACTCAGGAAGCTGAAGCAGGAGGAACACCAAGAGTTGAAGGCCAGCGTGGGCTACAAAGTGAGTTCAAGGCCAGCCTGGGCTACACAGTGAGATCCTGTCTCAAAAGAACTAAAAACAACAGCAGAACCAAAGAGCCAATATGGATACAAAAATGCTCTGCGGAAAGAGGCGCCTCTTTGTTTTCTCAGTTTATATTCCCAAAGTTTTCTGGCGCAAAAGGGAGTGCCTGCTGCATTGTTCAAAAGGTACACGTGATCAGAAGGCAAACTGCCTTTGGGGCATGCCACGACCTCCCTGGTGTGTGTCTGCTCTGTTTGCTCTGTTGCTTTATTTTAGCAAATTTGAACTTGTATATTTCCATAATGAACAATATGACTGATTATTTCTCAGCCGCATAAAAGGAGGCAAAATACTCTCCAAAGCCAAAAAGTCAGATCTATAGGACTATCATTTATTTATTTATTGTCAGATCATCTCTTTGTTGACATATTTTCTTGTGCTCCTTAGCGAGCTGGGCACTCGACAACTCTGTTGTCGATGTCATCTATGACGTCATGAGGGTGCCAGCTGTCCACGTTGCAGCCCGCAGACTGGGCAGTCCCCAGGATCTCCTCGGTGGTTTCAGAAAGTTCTCTGGCTAAAGACCGGTGCTGCATCTGTCAGGCAATGCTGACAATCTCATCAAAAGTGGTATTTCCACCGTGTTTAATGTTTTTCTGCTTCTTTCTGTCTCTTGGCGGCTCCTTGAGGGCTTTGATGATCAGGGCAGAGGCAGAAGGCACCACCTCAGTCTGAGCCTGTCTGTTCTGCATGGTCAGGTTCACATAATCCACAGGCCCTGCCACTCACCAGTTGCCTTGGTGATGTCACCCCCACTTTTTTCCGGAGATAGACCCAAGGGACCGATCTTGGTGGCCAGGTGATAGGTGGAAGTGACTTCACCACCGGTGCACCTCAGGTACACGACTTCGATTTCACTGGGGTCGAGCTTGGGCAGCGTGCTGGAGGCGGCTGGGGTCGGATGAACTCAGCTTCCAGACGACCGAAGAAAGCTGCACCTTAGCCGCCTCCTAGCTGAAAGCCGAAAGATCATTTTTTGTTTAGAAATAAAAGATGTATCTTCAGAAAACAATAACAGTTTTGTTGTGCTGGTGTGGGATTTACAGAAAACCCCCTAAAATATAGATGCCTGTGTAGTATGCTTTTCTTTTTCTTATTTCTTAGTACTGGGGACTGAACTCAGAGCCTTTGCACACAGAAAACTCTTCACCCCCACCTTTTTAAAAAATGTATTTGGTACAGGGTTTTACAATACAGCTCAGACTTATAATGTTCCTGTTTTCAGCCTCCCCAGTGCTGGGATTACAGGAGTGTGATACCACGCCTGGTCTTGGTGACTGGCTCAGCACTCCTGGGGCAGGCAGGAGAGGCATGTAGTGCCAGGGATTGAACCCCAGTCCTTGCACTTGCCTAGGCAGGCACTTAGTCTGCTGAGCTATCTCATTGGTCCCTCTTTTTGTTTATTTTTATGTTTTTGAGGCAGGGTCTTACTATGTAGTTCAGGCTGGCCTTGAACTCATAGCAATCCTTCTGCCTTATCCTCCTGAGTATTAGGACTACAGGCATGTGCCATCATGACTGGTCTTAGTTTTTGTTTTGAGACATAACTTTACTAAACTGCACAGTCTGGCCTGACCAGGAATTCGCTTGAGGCCCTCTGGAATTAGCAATACTACCTAAAGTGAGAACACTAAAAGAATTGGCTGAAAGACAAGAAAACAGAAAGCTGTAAGCAGAGGCCATGGAGAAGTGTAAGGGCGCAGAATTAGCCAAGTCCTTTGGGGTGTCCGACTTCAGTGGCAGGCAGCTGCAGATGATCCTGAACAAGCCAGGGCTCAAGTACAAACCTGTCTGCAACCAGAATGTCACCTTTAACCCTCAACCAGAGCAAACTACTGGAATTCTGCAAATCCAAGGACGTTGTCATGATTGGATATGCTGCCTTGGGTCCAACTTAGGGAAAAAATGGTTTTTGACTTCCAGTTGACACCAGAGGATATGAGAACTTTCAATGGCATAAACAGAAATATTCGCTATTTTTCATTTTCTGTACCTGAAGTTAGAAACCTGTCCCAAGGCATAATAGATAGAACTTTATGGGACTAAGAAGGTTTTCTCCTCACCCAAATTATCCATTTTTTGATGAATATTAACAGAATCTGTGGTTGCTTCACTGGTATTTGATTTTGGTTAATGAATCTAGAACACATCAAGAGTAAGAAAGTAGCGTCAGGGAGATGGTTCAGTGGAATAAGCGTTTCCCTGGCAAGCGCAAGGGCTTGAGTTCAATTCCTGGTTCCCCCCAAAAAAAAGAATGAAAAAGTAATGAAAAATGTTTGGAATGATCATGTTGCTATAAACAAAGAAAACTGTCGAATTTTTCTAAAAATCTTTTCTTTTTGGAGGAACTGGGGATTGAACTCAGGCCCTTGTGCTTGCCAGGCAAGCGCTCATTCTACTGAGCGATCTCCCCTGCCCCTAAAAATTTGTACATTAATACAATGCTGTGAAGTCAGAATCTAATTGTGCTCAAAGAAATAAAGTTTTTTTGAGGTATTTACCTTCCTTTAATTTTTTTTTTTTTTTTTTTTTTTGAGAGAAGGGTCTCACTATGCAGTCCAGGCTGGCCTTAAACTCACTTTGTAGCTCAGGCTGGTCTTGAACTCACAATAATCCTCCTGCCTCAGCCTCCCGAGTGCTGGGATTACAGGCATGCACCACTACGCCTGGCCTTTAATAAAAATTTGAAAATGTTTTATTCTGAAAAAAAAATTATACTGCTTGAGCTGAGAAACTGGGATAATAGGTGTGGCTATAGCTATAGGTATGGCCTATTCCTCTCGCTCTTTCTTTTCTGTCTCTGTCTCTGCCTCTGCCTCTCTCTCTCTGTCTCTGTCTCCCCTTCCACATACCTGGGTTACAGGCACTCCACAGTACCTGCCTAACATCTGCCTGAGGAAGGAAATGGAACTAACTACAAATATGTGCTTGCCATGTGAATGGTGAGAGTTATGACATCCCGTGAAAACTCTAGAAGGAATTGGCTAGATTTCAGATTTCCAAACATTTGAAATCCTTTTACTTTGTTGATCAAATCCATTAAAGGAATTACTCCAAGGAAACAGAAAGACAGTGAAAGCTGACTATATTTAAAGTGTGAACTTAGTGGCAGCAAGAGCTCACCAAACCCCTCACACATAGATTATTGATTCTTAACATCAAAGACGTTTTTTCTGTTCTAGGAATGTGAAGAATGTCCGGAAACGATGAGCCAACTACATCTGGACTAAATAGAATTGCAGTTGTACGCATTTTTAAACAGTTCGTGTTTAAAGCAGGTACATTTTTGTCTCAGGTAGCTGGGAGATATTTTCATTTGGAGGCTGAATTAATTTGCCTTAAGGGGGAAATGAAGAATCCACCAGGAAGCCAAATTTTTTTCTTTTAAGGCAAATTTTCTTTTTCTATTTATTTATTTACTTTTTTATATATTTTGCAGAACCAGGGATTGAACTGAGAGGCCCTTGCGCTTGCTCAGGGAAGCGCTTATTCCACTCAGTCATCTCCCGGGCCCCCTAAAGCCAATTTTCAAAACTGTTAGAAGCACTGAAAAAGCCAAACGAGTTAAGGAGAACTTGCCTTGCTGGTGCACGAGCTGGAATTTATACAGCACTAGGAGTAATGCCTCAGCGGGGCAAGGCACTCGGCACCACGCTGGGCGAATCTTACTGCCTGTCAGCATTCCAGGAGTACTCACAAGCCTGCCTCAGCCCGAGCCAAGCCGGGTAGTAATGTGCTTGGACAGCTGAGAGGGTGCAGGCAGGTCAGAGATAGCAGAGGCTGCTTGTTTATAACCCACGATCACCTGACAAGCCTCGCCAGAGGCTGTGTGCTCAGGACTCACCACCTGCTGGCCCAGGTGTGCTGCTTAGGGCTCACTGAAATCAGCTCTGACTCCGCAGCCACATTCACCTCCGTACCTAACATTTGCTAAAGCGCATAAATCCCCCAGGTGCATGCATGAATGCCAAAATAAAATCCTCAATTAAAAAAATACTGTAGCTTTTATTTCATTTATTAAGTGCCTCCTACGTACCAGAGTTTTCCTACGGCTGAGCCAAACAGAAGAAAGAGCCGCCAGGGTTAGCTCTGTTCAGTTTCCCTCCAAATAAACAGATCCGTAAAGGAGCCAGCAGTTCAGAGTGGATGTTTTCTGTGGCAGTTCCCAGCAAGGGAACCACGGTGCCACTCCTCACTGGTGACACATGGAAGCAACTGTTTGTGTTTTAAAAAAAAGGACATTTATGGACTCATCATATTAAAAAAGTCAAAAATTTTTAATTACTTAATGTTTAAGCCATTGAAGAGGACCAAAGTGTAAATTTAGGTGAAGCACTTTTGTGTTCCCAGAGATAAAACTATTGTGATTATAAAACAGAATAATACCCTCTACAATTCCTATCTCTAGTGTATTTGGAAGGACACTTTCTGTTGCAAGTGACAGAAGCCCAGCTCAACATAGGCTGGGCAAATAAGAATTCACTGGCTTGTGCAAAATTGGTAAATTCAGGGTGGGGTTGGTTTCAAGATGACAAGGCTAAAGTCTCCGATGTGCTTAGCAGGTCTTGCAATATTCTTTATGTCTCTGTCTCTGTCTCTGTCTCTGTCTCTGTCTTTCTTTTGATTATTCTGAATCTATTTTGTGCAGGTGGGTTTTTCAACCAGGCATGGAAATTATCAAACAATATCTTTTAGTTGATGTTTCCAAAATGGAAGATTAAAGTGCTTTCTCAAAAAAAAGAAAGAAAAAATAAATAAAGTGCTTTCTCCCTATCTCTGGGGAGATAGCTCAGTTGTTTTAAAGCGCTGCTTAGGCAAATGCAGTCAGGCACAAGGGGCTGCTGTTCGATCCCCAGCTCCACAGCCCATACCAGACCTGCCCTTGAGGCAACCTGAACTAGTCTCCCCCCTCAAAAAAAAAAAAAAAGAAATCTTCCCTATCTGTATGTGTAAATCCCCAGAGAGTCTTTGCCCTGACTTGGGATGCAAGACCTTTCTTGGAATAGTTGATAAAATTAAGAAACTAGATAGGAGGCACGTGTGGAATATCAAGAGAGGCTCCTGGTAGACTCCACCAAAAGCACATAGTTGTGACACACTGTGGGGGAGGATTTAACACAGGAGCAAGAGCTTTGCCTCTGAGGCAGGGGAAAGGCATCCTTAAAGATTCAGGTGTAGATTTTACACCTGTCATTTCATCTGGCTTGAGTTTTTTAGTATGATGGGTGTTCTCAAGCTTCAGTACCCATCAGAACCATCTTTGTTGCCAAAGCACAGACTGTAGGAGTACATCCAGAAGTTCCTTTCAGCAGCTGCTTCCAGGCAGTGCAGATGGCTGGTCCAAGACCTCGTTTTGAGAGATGCTGTCCAATAACTTGCATTCTAATGAGAGACATTCTTACATGTATTTTTCAGGCAAATGCTTTCTCATCTTTGAAGACATACATAGCTCTCATTTGGATTAACCTCATAGTTTTGGACAAGTTATTTAACCACCCTGCCCATTTTTTCTTGTGAAAGACAGGAACTGTTGCACTTACATGCTATGGTTGGTGAGGAGATAAAACGAATTAATATATTCAGGGGCTGGGGAGAAAGCTTAGTACAATAAGCATTTGCCTGGAAAGTACAAGGTCCTGAGTTCAACCCCCCTAAAAAAATTGTTATATTTATTACCCACCTAAAAGAGTTCTTGATATGTAACACATGGTATAACAATATTGGAAAGTATTTAAGCTGTTCCAGAGAACAGAGAGGGGAGGAAATAGCTCAGAGTTTTAATAATGGAATAATTTTTTATAAATCCTGAAAAAGAATGTTTATAGCAATCTCACTTATATGTTATTTTGAAAAATCTGAATGGAACACTGCATTAAAAGAATATAGTAATGCAACTACATGAGTTTTATTGTAAGGAGAGAGTTGACTATGTTTCTAGCTATGCACTATAATAATAATTTTATTATTAAATCTAGAAGTCTTTCAGTGGAGTTTTTGGGGGCTTCTATGTACAATATCATGTCATTTGCAAATATTGATAATTTAACTTCTTCCTTTTCTATCCTTTTTTATTTCTTCTTCTCTTGCTAATTGTCTCAGTTACTTTTCACTCATTACAGGAACAAAATACCTGATATTCAGAATTAAGGAAGGAAAGGTTTATTTCGCTCATCCTTAGTGAAGGTTTCAGTCCATACTGGGCTGACTCCAACACAGAGTGGCACATGGCAGAGAGCAGTAGCTCATGGAGTGGGGCTGGGGGGAGACTGCAAAGAGCAAAGGGAGGGGCAGCAGCTGTGGCCGAGAGCAAGCCTCTTTCCCTTCCTTGTGTTTGCATGCGTATTATATGCCCTGAGGCAGGGGTGGCACTCACACCCATAATCCCAGCATTGGATCATGAATTCATCATGAACTCTCCGAGCCGCCCCACTGACTGCGTGAGACTTTGGGGAGACAACTAGACACAGACCATAATAGTAATGTTTCCAGAACTATTTTGAGTAAAAGTGGTGACAGTGGACATCCTTGTCTTATTCCTGATTTTAGAGAGAAAGCTTTTAGTTTTTGACCATTTAGTATGTTTGCTTTGTGTATAGTAGCACAGTTTATAGTAACTGAATCTTGGGAACAGCCCAAATGTCCATGTCATTTGCAAATATTGATAATTTAACTTCTTTTTTATGAGCAGAATAGATTTATTGAGGGAAAGAAAGCTCCTGTACAAAAGAAGGCGGGGGGGGGGGGGGAAGCAGGTAGTTCCCCCAATAATTTAACTTCTTCCTTTCCTATCCTTATTTTTTTCTTCTCTTGCTAATTGTCTCAGTTACTTTTGCAATGAGTGATGAATGGATAAAGAGGATATACACATAATTTACACAATGGAGTACTTCTCTGCTGTAAAGAAGGATAAACTTGAGACATTTCTAACTAATGCTTAGTGGGGACAGTGAACGCCCTTGTCTTATTCCTGATAAGAACAGCCTGTGCACTTTCAGACCATACTCTTAAATGAAATAAGAGTGTGTAAGTGCCACATTGTTTCTCTGATGTGAGAAACCTAAAGTGTAAATGAGGACCAAAATGTATAATAAACATCGTGAAATAAAAAGAAAATGTTCAAATGAGAAGGAGAACTAGAAGAGGGGTGGGGGAGGGAGTAACAAAGAGAAAAGAAAAAGAATGAGAAAAGAAGGCAAAAAATGGTTTGATAAAACAAGGAGGGGTAAGGGCTTGAAGCGAAGGTAGTGAAACAGGAAAAAAAGAATCAAGATGTATCATGTTCAGGTACCAATTCCCTATGACTGATGGGATCATTGTGTATGCCTAGAATGTACCACTAAGTGTCATTAATTAAAACAACTAACTAGAAAAAAGAAAAAAAACATGAAAAGGATTGTTCAGTATCAAAGTATCTTTAAATATGATTAATGTAATCATAGATGTGAAGCAAAAAACATCTATTATTTCAAATGCTGAACTTGAGAAAGCTATAGGGAAGACCTTTCATTGAGTCAAAACCTTCTGAGTGTTAAGTATGGGCAAGGTTAAGTTATGTTAGGTATGCCTGTATCAAACCAGAGGCCCTGTGGCAGGGAGACTTGATACTACACCTGAGGAGTGTTATCACGCCCTAGCCTTAGCATTTTCCTCTTGGGAATTCAGCTGAGGAAGATAATCACAGCTGAGAGCAAATACTTGCATATAAGGAAAAGTCAACGTATGATAAGCTCTCTCTTTTAAGGAAGGAAATGCTTTCTTTTTTCTTCTTTTCTTTTGTATTTTTCGTAAAGGGTCTGTAGAGTCTACAGGGTCTCACCATGTAGATCGGACTCAGTGATCCGCCTGCATTCAGCCTCCCAGGAGCTGGGGTGACAAGCGTGCACCCCCATGCCCATTCTCAGTCACCATCTCAGGGCTCCCTGGGGCGGGGCTCGCATGGCCTGCCGGGGATCAAACCCTAGCAGCTGCAGAACAGCTCTCTTTTCCTTGTCCTTTTCTTCATCTCTCCCTTTCCTCTTTTTCAAATTTAACAATGCTTCTTTTTTCTTTTTTTTTTCTGTCTTTTGAGGTTAGGGTCTCACCATGCAGTGCAGGCTGGCTTTGAGTTCACTTTGTGGCCCAGGCTGGTCTCAGACTCGCAGTAAACTTCCTGCCTCAGCCTCCTGAGTGCTGGAATTACAGGCCTGCGCCACCATGCTCAGCTTTATACTTTAATATACTTCTTTCTTACTAATACATGTTTGTGATACATAGCGATCACCTTCAGTTTGCACCTTTGAGATCTATGGATGCACAAATAGATATAGTACAGATTTTTACTTCCTCTATCCTCCCTTCCCTTATCTTTCTCTTCAGATCCTCTTCCCATCTCTACTGAGTTGACTTCCCTATTTCTTTTTTTTTTGTGTGTGTGGTACTGGGGATTGAACTCAGGGACTTGTGCTTGCCAGACAGGCACTTATTCTACTGAGCCATCTGCCCCGTCCCAACTTCCCTATTTCTTAAGGTGACTGTTGATTTTGCTCTTTAAATTGTTTATAATTGGGGTCTCTCAGAGATACTTTGTGATATTTAACCTTTTGTGATTATTTCAATTAGCATTTTGATCTTTTTTTTTTTTTTTTTTTTTTTTGCGGGACCAGAGATTGAACTCAGGCCCTTGCACTTGCCAACGAAGTGCTTTTCACTGAGCCATCTCCCTGGCCCCCAGCATTTTGGTCCTGAGATACAATCTTTTCCAACCTACAAAGCAACAACTTGGTGAAGAAAAATAACTCCAGGAATTAGGAGAGAACGGACAGGAAGACAAGAAATCAGAGGAGCTGAAGAAATGGAGCTCAATGCAGAGGAAGGAGCGAAGCATCCTGGAAGGCTCAGGACCCAGCTCCGGCAGGGGATGTGTCCCTGGGAGCTGCGAGACGGGGAAGAAAAGCACTCTCGATAGTAGTAACAACATCTTTCCACTGTAATCAATCCACAAACCTCACCACACACACAAAAAGAAAAGAAAAGAAAAGAAAAGAAAAAAATGAACATAAGAAGATAACAAAATGCCTCCAAAATCTTCCAACTCCCCCAAAGCTAATCCTTGGAGCATCAATAGAGAGGAAATCAAAAGCATATAGTTACAAGCCTGGCAAGCGCAGGGTCCTGAGTTCAATCCCTCGTACCACCAAAAATAAATAAATAAATAAATAAAAAGCACATAGCTGAAATATTTAAACTGATAAAAGAAGAGATTAAAAAGTAATACAGTGCTCTCAAACTCAAAAAAAAAAAGATATAATAAAAAAGAGAATAGACTTAAAATGTTCAGTGAGTTAATAGGACATTCTAATAAAAAGCTAGCTGAGCTAAACAAAATGGTACAAAACATGAATGATCAGCTTAGCAAAAAAATTGGAGCGCTGAAAAGATATGAAACAAATCTAGGAAATCAAAAATTCTATTGAAAGTAAGGTTAACGCAAGTCAAACAGCAGTTTTGGTGGGGAAGACGGCGCCGCTGGGCCCCAGGGGCCTGGACGCGAGCAGCTGCCAGCCAGGACCTAATCAAGTCTCTGCAGGACCACGGTTCAGATTCGTTTCTTGCAGAGCACGAATTATTAGGAAACATTAAAAATGTAGCTAAGACAGCTAATAAGGATCATTTGGTTACATTTTTTTTTTTTTTTTTTTTTTTTTTTGTCTTTTTTTTGAGACAGGGTCTCACTATGCAGTTCAGGCTGGCCTCGAGCTCACTTTGTAGCTCAGGCTGGTCTCGAACTCACAACAATCCTCCTGCCTCAGCCTCCCGAGTGCTGGGATTACAGCATTTGGTTACATTTTGTAATCATCTTTTTGAAACCAAGCGTTTTAAAGGTACTGAAAGCATAAGTAAGGTGACCGATCAAGTGAAAAATGTGAAGTCAATGAAGAAAAGCCCAAGGAAACCAAGTCTGAAGAGACTCAGGATGAGGGGCCACCGAAATACACAAAATCTATTCTGAAAAGGGAGATAAAACCAACTTTCCCAAAAAGGGAGATTTGTGCACTGCTGGTACACAGAAATGCTACAGGATGGGGCAGTTTTTGATACTATCATTCAAATAAGTTCAAAGAAGAAGAAAAATGCCAAGTCTTTAAGTTTTGAGGTTGGAGTAGGCAAAGTTATCAGAGGATGGGATGAAGCACTCCTGGCTATGCGTAAAGGTGAAAAGGCTCGACTGGAGATTGAACCAGAATGGGCTGTGGAAAGAAAGGACAGCCTGATGCCAAAATTCTGCCAAATGCAAAACTCATTTTTGAATTAGAATTAGTGGATATTCACTGAGACAGCAGGACTTAAGATCTGAAGACATCAGAGTGATTAAAACTTGGCCTTGAAGCTTATGTAACGAGAATTTATTACTGTAAAGAATCAATTGGAAATTTCAAAGAGTTAAGTAAAACTTAACTTGATCCCCCCCCCAAAAACAAAAAACAGCACTTTAAAAAAACTGTCAACATAGGCTGGGGAGATAGTTCAGCGGCTTAAGCACCTCAGTCCTGAGTTCAATCCCCAATACAAAAAAAAAACAAGACTGTCTACCAAATGCTAGCAGAAAACTTCAAATGTAAGGGAAGAATTTAACATTTTTCAGAACCCCAAATAAGCATGATCAGAAAACAGCATCTCCGCAACACTTCATTGTCACAATCCTAGACATCACACCCAAGGACAGAATCTTAAGAGCTGTTAGAGAAAAACAACAAATCAGTTAAAAAGGTAAACACATATAATTCCAGCAGACTTCCCAAAACAAACCTTAAAAGCCAGAAGAGCTCAGACTACAGCATTTCAGGCACTAAAAGAAAACAATTTCCAACCCAGCCTGATATATGCTACAAAAACACTCTCAGGATTGATGGAGAAATAAGATCCTTTCATGAGAGAACCCCTTAAGAAATTCATGATCACCAAAACAGCACTCCAAAAAATCTCAATGAAGTCAGCAATGCCAGAATTAAATATATCATGAAAGATGAGCAGTTAAGCAGGTTAAAGAAAGGGAGGCAGGGATCAACAACAGGAAAATAATTCAAGGACAGGAACAAATCAAGATTTCTTTATTTTATTATTATTATTATTTTTTTTTTTTGGCAGAACCAGGGATTGAACTTGAGCTTGCCAGGGAAGTGCTTATACCACTGAGCTGTCTTCCTGGCTTCTCTTTATTTTTGCAGTACCAGGGATTGAACTCAGGACCTTGCACTTGCCAGGCAAGTGCTTATTGTACTGGGCCATCTCCCTGGCCCCTAAATCAACATTTCTTGATGTGAGTGGTCTCAAGTCACCAGTAAAAAGACACATTAGCAGAATGGGTGAAAAACAAAATTCCACAAGATGTCATATACCAAAACCACATGTCATCCCAAAAGAAATCAGCAGACTAAAAATCAACATATGAAAAACAATATTCTATATCATGGAAGCCCTAAAAAAAAGCAGGGATAGCTATCTTATTTTCAGATAAGGTAGACTTCAAGTCAAAGAGGATAAAGGAACAAAGGAGGTCACAAGAAGGTCACTAAATAGAGATAATGATTGTAAAGATATATGCATCAAATACCAGTACATTCAACTTCATAAACACTACTGGACATAAAAAAATCGGATAAACATCAACATAAACAGTGCAAGGACTCAATACCCTACTATCACACATGGATCAAGTAGACAAAAAAAAAAAAAAAATCAAGAAAGAAAAATCAAACTAACTGGGTACAATGGCACATGCCTGTAATCCCAGCACTCAGTAGGCTGAAACAAGAGGATTACGGTGGGTTCAAGACCAGCCTGGGCTACAAAGTGAGCTCAAGGCCAGAATGAACTACATAGCAAAACCTTGTCTCAAAAAGACAAAAACAAAGAAATATTAAAGTTGAAGCTAATCTTCAAATGTATAGACTGAATACATGTCTCCAGAGTGCTCCACCCAACAACAATCCAAGGCATGTTCTTCTCAGCAGCACCTGGAACTTTTTCTAAAATACGTCGTGTACAGGCCCTTAAGGTATATTTAAGTAAATGCAAAATAATCAAATATCCCCATACATGTTACCAGATCGTAGTGGATATAACTAAAAATCAATGGGAAAGAAACCACAGAAATTATACAAACACATGGAAATTAACTAGTCAATGAATCACAGAAAAATATTAAGGAAGAAATTAGAAAACTCCTTGAATCAAATGATAATATCAATAAATTATATCCCAATGTATAGGACACAAGTAAAGCAGTTCTAAGAGAGAACTTTGTACCTGTGATCACCTTCATCACAAAAATAGAGCAAGCTCAAATAAATAACCTAAAGAAATACCTCAAGGCCTTAGAAAAACAAGAACTATTCAAATCCAAAGAAAGTAATTTTAAAAACCAGAGTTGAAATTATTGTAATTGAGACAAAATTGCAAAGAATCAATGAACTGAATATTTTTATTATCTTCAAAAGAATAAATAAAGGCCGGGCGTGGTGGCACAGGCCTGTAATCCCAGCACTCGGGAGGCTGAGGCAGGAGGATTGTTGTGAGTTCGAGACCAGCCTGAGCTACAAAGTGAGCTTAAGGCCAACCTGAACTGCATAGTGAGACCCTATCTCAAAAAGACAAAAAAATAAAATAAAATAAATAAAAGAAAAAAAGAAAAAATAAAATAGACTGGCATGGTGGTACACACCTGTAAGCCCAGAACTCAGGAGGCTGAGGCAGGAGGATTGCTGCAGGTTTGAGGCCATCCTGGGTTACAAAGTGAATTCAAGGCTAGCCTGAACTACATGGTGAAATCCTATCTCAAAAGGATTAGCCAGTCTTACCAGAAACAGGAAAAACCTGAATCAATGTAATTAAAAACAAAAAAGATGAAATCACAATAGACATCCCCCATCCAGATTATTTTTTCTCCAAAATCCAGATTATTAATAACTACTTCAAAACGCTACACTCCAATACATTGGAAAATCTAGAATAAATGGATGGATTTCTAGATACATATGAATTACCAAAACAGAACCAAAGATATACAAATGCTAAATAATTTAATCACAGGAAATGAAAATGAAGCAATAAAAAAATAAATAAATAAAAGCCCAGGGGCCACTGGATTTATGCTGAATTCTACAAGGACACCAAGGGAGATCTCAGTGCTTCCCAAACTCTTTAATGAGGTTGAAATGGAAAGAGTACTTCCCAAGTCATTCCTGAAAGCTAGTATCACCCTGATTTCTAAACTAAACAAACACACAACTATTGAAGAGAACTGCAAACCAATCTCTTTAATGAACATAGTTGCAAAAATCTTCAAGTTACTAGCAAACAGAATGCAATAAATCATTGAAAAGATCATAGAACTTGACCAAGGAGGTTTCATCCCAGGAATGTTAGGATGGCTTAACATATGCAAATCATATAAAAAGAAGAAAAATAAAAATCACATGATTATCTCCATAGGCATAGGAAAGGCCTTTGACAAAATCCTACTGAGGAAAATATGTATAGAAGGACAGCATCTCCATTGGTTAAAAGCCATTGTATGAGTGGGGTGTGGTGGTGCACCCCAGTAATCCCAGCACCTGGGAGGCTGAGGCAGGAGGACCATTGTGAGTTAGAGACCAGCCTGGGCTACAAAGTGAGCTCAAAGCCCCCTAAACTGCATAGTGAGACCCTGTCAAAAAAAAAAAAAAATCCATGTGTGATAAACATACTGCCACTATTATATTAACTGGGAGGAAATTGAATGCATTCCCTTGTAAATCCGGCTGCGGTGCTTTGCTCCTCCAATTCCAGGACGTGGGAGGCTGAGTGAGAGGGGTCATGATGACCTGCAGGTCAGCGGGTCGCAACGCGGACTCACGGCCAGCCTGAATTACATAGTGAGACCATGTCCCATGCAAACAAGAAAGCTAAACAAAACGAAACAACAACAAAAGAAAGAAAAGAAACAGGACAAAGGTGTTCACTACCGCCACTCCTGTTCAACATAGCAGTTGAAATATTGGCTAAAGCAGCTAGGAAAAAGAAAAACATCAAAACAATATGTACAGGAAAGGATGAAATCAAATTATCATTATTTGCAGAAGATGTTATTCTCTATAACATCTCTATATAGAAAACCCAAAAAATTCCACCAAGACTCCTAGAATTAATAACCACATTCACTAATGTAGCAGGATACAAAATCAACACACAAAAGTTAGCAGCATTCTATATATCAATAATGACCTCATTAAGAATTAGGAAAATAATCCCATTCTCAGTAAGATGAAGAAAAATTAAATTAATTCTTCAGGAACTAACCCAATGAAGGAAGTATAAGACCAGTATACCAAAACTTCAGTACTCTGAAAAAGGAGATTAAAGAGGACATCAGAAAATGAAAGGACATCTCCTGCCCTGGATAGGCAGGGCCAATGTTTTCAAGTGGCCATATTTTTAAAACTGATATACAGAGTTATTGCAATCCCAATAAAAATACCAAAAGCATTTCTCACAGACTTAGCAGAAAACCAAACCAAAAATAAAAATCTTGAACTCAGGTGGAACCAGAAGAGATCCACAACATCAAAAGCAATCCTGGGGCTGGGGAGATAGCCCAGTTAAATAAGTGCTTGTCTGGCAAGCATAAGGACCTGAGTTCAATCCCCGGCTCTACAAAAAAACAAAAGCAATCCTGGGAAACAAGAGCAAAGCAGGTGGCTTCACAGCCCCTCGTTTCACATTACACCGCAAAGCTGCAACAACAGCAACAAAAACCAACAAGTGCGTGGTTTGGGCACAGAAACTTAAATGTGTTAGGCTGGGCATGGTGGCAGGCACCAGCTCTTGGGAGGCTGCAAGTGGGCGCATCAGTACGAGTCTGATCTAGTAGTGAGACCCTGAACACTCGGTAGACTCTTCCCTAAAAATTACAAAAAAGAAAAAGAAACTTAAATGTGGATCGACGGAGCAGAAAAGAGAAAGCAGAAATAATCCCAGGCACATTCAGCAGTCTGATTTTTACCAAGTAGGCCGAAAACATGCTGGAGAAAAGAGAGGACCTTTGCCAAATAGTGCTAGAGAAGCTAGCTACCCACGTGCAAAAGACTGAATCCAGGCCTATATTTCTTACCATGTATGAAATTAAAATAAAAATAGATCAAAGATCTGAATGTTAAAACAAACAATCCATTGGATGATAAAATAGGTACAACTTGAGGACACAGGCACCAGCAAGGACTTTCTGAATGGAGCCCTATTGCACAAGAAATATCAAGCATCAACAAATGAGATCATAGCAAATTAAAAAGCTTCTATGCAGCAGTGAAAACACCCAACAGAGTGAACAGACAACCTCAGAATGGGAAAATGTTTTTCCGGTTACTTATTTAACAGAGGGCTAATCTGGAATATGTAAAGAAATAAAAAAAATAAAGATCTAATTTAAAAAGTAGCCAACTGAAATTAACAAACACTTTTCAGAAGACAAAGCACAGTCAGTAGAATTGCTATAATCAAGAAATTCATTACAAAACCTGGCAAGCTTGCAGTAAAAATAGGAACGCATCACCATTTCAATGGAATACATTTCATTTCTTTTCTTTTCTTTATTTTCTTTCTTTCTTTCTTTCTTTCTTTCTTTCTTTCTTTCTTTCTTTCTTTCTTTCTTTCTTTTTTCTGAACCATGGATTGAGCTCAGGCCCTTGCACCTGCCAGAGAAGGGCTTATTCTATTGAGATATCTCCCCAGCCCCTTACATTTCATTTCAAGTTTCCATGTTTTGAAAGAATATTAGCACAAGCATTACAGTATGGGAAAAGAAAGAAAGAAAGAAAGAAAGAAAGAAAGAAAGAAAGAAAGAAAGAAAGAGAGAGAAGGAAGGAAAGAAAGAAAGAAAGAAAGAAAGAAAGAAAGAAAGAAAGAAAGAAAGAAAGAAAGAAAGAAAGAAAGAAAGAAAGAAAGAAAATCAGTATGGAGATGACCCAAAAGTTTTAAAATAGAAATTTCATTCAATCTTGCCTGTTTCCCTTGTAGGCATCTTCCTGAAATGAAGACACCACATTTCAAGGAAACATGCAAGCATGTTTGTTTGTTTGTTTATTATTTTGTATTTTAGGGAAGATCTACAGGGTGTTCAGGGTCTCACTACTAGATGGGACTCATAGTGATCCGCTTGTTTACAGCCTCCCAAGAGCTGGGATTACAGGCCCGCATCAGCATGCCCAGTCTCGATGCTGTCTGAGAGTGCCCCAGTGGTGCAGCCCACCCACCAGGCCCGGGGATCAAACCCCGGGTCCCTGCACCTGCTCGCAGGCCCTTTAACTTGCTGAGGCTGGCTATTGGCCAGCCCTATGCATACCTATGTTTATAGCAGCACAATTTATAATATGGCCAATAAAACTTGGGAGTGATCTGTATGCCCATCAGCAGATGAGTATTAAAGAAAATGTAGCATTTATATACAATGCAGCACTACTCTGTCAGAAATAAAAATAGGGGCTGGGGAGATGGATCAGGGGAATAAGTGCTTCCTTGGCAAGTGCAAGGAAGGGCCTGAATTCAATCCCCAGTTCCATGGGGAAAAAAAAGAATTAACTTGAGCTATTTGTAGGAAAAGGTGTACATTGAAACCATAATATTAAGTGAAATCAACCAGGCAGGACTTAAATATCACAAAATTTCTTTTATATGAGAACCCAAAATAGACTAAAGAGCAAAACAAGACTGTGAATAGGAAAGAGACAGATCTCTTGCAAAGAAGTAGCCCAAGAGGCCAGGGAAGGACAGCAATGGAGGAGAAGGGGCTAAAAAGAGAATTCGGGTGTGTTATGTAGATATATGAACGCTCTATGATGAAGGAATCATGTGTTGCAAACATGTACTGATAAACATCTAATTAATACAAACAGAAAGAAAATGAGTGCCTCAAGACCACTTGGACATGGAATTTCAGGGTAGCCGAATTACAGTTGAAGCAGGTTTTGGACTGTGAGCCCTCACAAGAGCTGTACTCTGTGGCATGGGGTCTTGTGACACAGGTCTAGATGTTCCTCCAAGCCTCACGCACTTAGAGGTGGGGCTCTGGGGAGGTGGCTGGGTCGTGGGTGTGTGATGCTGTGATTAAAGGCGTGTGGTGCTGGATCTGCCCACTGATTAGTCTAATATAGTTCTGGGTGTGGCTGAATGGATTTAGGAATTTGGAAGCCTCACTTTGGGCACAGCTGGCATCCATAGGCTTGCAGGCTGGGCTGGGCTGGTGGAGGAGTGAGGGCGGAAGAGGTATGCAAGGACAGGCAGGCTCTCTGCTTTGCTGCTGTGTGCTCCTCTGCATGGGCCACTTCTCTTCCACCATGCCCTTCTGCCATCTGCGCTGCCTTGGAAACAGCCGACGGTGGAGCTGTGAACTAAAACAAAGCTTTCCTCCTTTAACTTGTGGATGTCAGCTAGTTCTGTTCAAGCAATAAGAAAAGTGACTTAAATGTAGAGTTTAGGCCTGGAGAGATAGCACAGTAGAATAAGCACTTGCCTGGCAAGCTCTAGGTCCTGAGTTCAACCCCCAGTATCGCAAAATAATAATAATAATTATTATTATAATAATAATTATAATAATAATAATAAAATGCAGGGTTTGGTTGAGGTGAAGAGATTTAAATAAAAAAGGTGATTTGATGATGTCTTAGCCTTATTTTCCCCTGTGATTTCAGAAGTTTTCTTAAGGTATGAGACTGTTCATGGATTTGAATACTAAAGAGAAGTATGAGAGAAAAATATATCTTGCAGATGATAATAAAGAAAAAAGAGATAATGAGGTACTATATAAGACTATCCCTAAATCGCTAACTTGGATTTTAGTATAGAGCCTTCTGTTTAGGAATTCCCAGGTTGCAGGTGAGAATTACCATAGATCTTCCCAGGAAGCACCTACTTTAGCAGGCACAACTGGTAAAATGTTCTCTAGTCTCTGAGCCCTATTCTTAGATCATTGCATTTTGCTTTCACAAGTGCCTCATGAGGTAGGTTCTGCTGTAATTGCTGGAGTAGAAGCAGAGGCTTGAACACTAGCAGAGCCAGGATGTGCACATAGTTAGACCTGCACTGGAGCTTCATTTCTTTTCTTTTCTTTTTTCTTTTGTATTTAGGACAGGGCAAACAGTATGCATAGGGTCTCACTGTGTACATTAGACTTGTAGTGATCCTCCTGTTTACAGCTTCCCAAGTGCTGGGATTACAGGCCCATGCATGCATGCCCAGTCTCAATTGCCATCTCAGCGTGCCCCTGAGGCAGGGCTGGCACAGCAGGCCCGGGAACTGAACTACCTGCCCCTGTGTCTGCCTAAGCAGGCCCTTTAATCCACTGTGCTATTTGCCCAGCCCTGGAGATGCATTTCTAACACTAAGTGCAGTTTCCCAGCTGACTAGAAGCACCCAGAAAAGACCTTACACTTGCCAGGCAGCCACTTATGCCACTGAGCCAGGCCCCTAAGAACCCAGTGTATTATAGAGAATAATCCTTAAAACCATAGAGGCTACATTTAGCTTGTAACTGGGGACCTGTTTGTGTGACTGAATCTGTGAAAGCCAATACATGGAGGCATTAGCTTGATGATGTTTCTAAACCTGGAGCTCTTACTTTGTTCTATCTATCTATCTGTCTGTCTGTCCCCCCGTCTGTCGTCGGACTCATAGTGATCCTCCTGTTTTCAGCCTCCTAAGCACTGGGATTACAGGCACATGCACCACCATGCCCAGTCTCATTCACCATCTCAGCAAGCCCTCAGGTCGGGGCTGGCAGTCCACGGGGGATTGAACCCTGGCCACTGTGCTCTGCCTAGGCAGCACTTTAGTCTGCGGAGCATCTGACTGTCCATTATTTATTTATTTTTGAGACAGGGTCTTGGTATGTTCTTCTCTTGTTGCTGGGACAAAAATACCTGACACCCAAAATTAAAGAAGTACAGGTTTATTTAGCTCACAGTTTGTGGAGGTTTCAGTCCATACTCAGCTGGCTCCAAGGCAGAGTGGCACAGGGCAGAGGGCAGCAATTGATGACAGCAGCAAAGGGCAAAGAACAAAAGGAGAAGCAGCAGCTTGGGTTACTAGCTAGCCTCTCTCCCCTCCTTACATTGTAATGCAAACTACCTGCCCAGGGCCGGTGCAGAACCCACACCCAGGAGGCTTTGAGGGGACAGCTACACACAAACCACAACCCCAACCTTGACACGTGGTGATCCTCCTGCCTCTGCTTTCCTGTCGCTGGGATCACAGGCCTGCGCCACAGCACCCAGCTTGGAGCTCTTACTTTAAGAAGGTCGACACTATTTGGAAACATTTGTAGTGACTAATAAAAAAAAAAAACATGGAACAAAAACAAGCCTCTGCTAATCACAAATGTCCATCCAGCCGTTCAGTCCACTCAAGCTGTCCCAACAGACCATGCCCAAATAAGGCAAACTTAGCTGCAGCAATTTCTTTACTTTGCTGCTTGCTGCTCAGCCACTAGAGCAACAATTCTGAACCTTGTCTGGTTTCAGGTGCTGCCTGATTTGTATCTGGGAGGCCATCCAAGGGTGGTGTGGACCCAGTGACTGGCCAGACCAGAAAGGACATTGCTCTTCCCTGCTTGGTGAAGCACTCAGGGCTGCCCAGGACCGAAGAGGACTTGGGTCAGGGAGAAGCAAAGCTTCAGCCATGTTGCTTTGGACGTGAGCAGGGATGTGACGCCCACAGGTGTGAGCAGAGAGGAGACCTCCGCCCTTCAGGCAACACCAGCAGGATGGTTCCTCCCACTCATGAGCAAAGGTCCTTGGACATGAATGGCCGCAGGCTGGGAGTGAGGACTGTGAGGGTGGGGGTGGGGGTGGGCTTCTGTGTTTGGGCTCCAGCAATAAGACCCGAGCAAGCAGGACTGCCCCCTAAGATGATGAAGCACTTTGGGGATTCCTAGCATCTTAGCAGAGGGAGCCCCAGGAATAGACACTGCCAGTGATAATCTGAGGACAAGCAAGTGGGCGGCATTGCTTATACCCATTACTACATGGAATGCCTCAGTGATATTTTGAGTGCACTCTGATATTTTTGGGGGGGTAATGGTGATACTGGAGATTGAACTTTGGACCTTGTACTTGCCAGACAGGTGCTTATGTCACTGAGCTATTTTACCAGCTCCAGCTTAGTGATATTTTGAAAAGAATTTACACATTTGTCCCGAAATACTAGAATCTGCCCATTGAATATTAAGGATGGCTTTAAAGATCAGCTCATTAAAGACACCTCCAGTGTTTAAATCTCCTTGTCAAAGTCATCAGGCCTTTTTCAGTAGATCTGGAGACCTGGAGTCTATGTTCTGAAGAAACTCATTCTGTACTTAGAAAACATGAATAATGTGGTATTTTGAAAATAAAGCTTAACTGTATTTCCCTGAAGTATCTATTGTTTGGTCTAAAGTTTTGAACCTAAGATCATATAGACCAAAGCCTAACCTTCCACAGAGTACCCTTTACAAATCAAAAGGCAAGCTGGATGTGGTGGCACAGGTCTGGATTCCCAGCACTGGGGAAGCTGAGGCAGGAAGACTGCTAAAAATTTGAGGGCAGCCTGGGCTGCATAGTGAGTTCAAGGCCGGCCTGGACTCTGTAGCAAAGCTCTGTGTCAAATAAGAAAAAGAAAAAAGAAAAAAAGGAATCAGAAGGCAGCTAGCATAACCAACATTTATTTATGTATTTATGTGTTTGTTTATTTTTTGTACTGGGGTTTTCAAGATTAGGTAATGCTAAATCTCTGCACTGTCCAGGTTGGGCTTGAACTTTTGACCCTTTTGCCTCAGCCTCCCCAGGTGCTGGGGTTACAACATTTGCTACCATGCAATGGTTGCTAAGGTGTCTCCTTTCTTTTTATGTTTGCAATTTTTCTTTTGAAAACTGAGTGTGTTCAGGTTAGTTTGTGCCAACCAGGGCCTTTCTTTCCTTGCCCGCTTTACAGTTTGTTTTGTTTTTCTCACAAGATGCAACAACTTGCATTGACTTTCATGCTTTTCAGTAGAGGAAGTATCACTTACGCCTTTCTGTTAATTCAGGCCACCTTCACACTGGCTTGCTCCTCTCTCTCTCTCTCTCTCTCTCTCTTTCTCCCCCTCTGTTCTCTCTAGTTCCCCCCATGGAAGCTTCAAGACGGGTGTACACTGATACATCTGCTGGCAATGGCTCCAATCCCTCTCACATGCAGTATTGCTACACTCTCCTTTGCTCTCTGACGGGCCCTTAGGGACATGATCTAGCAGCAGTATGAATCATCCATCCAATCTTACCAAACCCATGTTTTCAAGTTCAAGACAATGTTGTCTTGTCCTGCAAGTTGTACCTCTTCAGAGAGAATTATCTTTTAAAATGTCAGAGAGGGTGTTAGAGTTAGCAAATATTCATTGCTATGAAAATATAAAGGCAGCACAAGGATTGTGGGTAATTTTAAATTTTTACATAAAATTTAGATTAAAATTTGTAATATCTTTCTTATTTCAACCGTGAAGACAATACTGAAGATTCTTGTTAAAAATAATGATGGGTCAGGGAGATGGTTTAGTGGAATAAGCACTTCCCTGGCAAGTGCAAGGACCTGAGTTCAATCCTTGGTTCCATACACACACACAAAAACAAAACAAAAGAAACAAAAAAAACCCCATATTCTTATACATATGTATACTAAGGATGGAATGTGGGCCCCAGGCAAAGCATGTTCTCTACCACTGAGTTACACCCCCAGCCCACATAAACTGTTTTAAACTTAAAGACTAAATTTTGATGACTGTTGTGGAAATAACTACATTTACTGTCACAAAGCCTTGGTCTTAAAAATGAGTGTAATTTACTCTCTTGTCTTTATGGGTACGAAAAAGATTAAAATTAGAGTGATGTTAGTGATAGTAGAGAGATTTATAAAAGTTTTTAAAACACCAAATTGCTGGCTTCTGGCCTAAGTTTTGCTTAGGTAAGTACTTAAAACCTCAAAGTTACACAAGAAAAGTGTAAGGTCTAAGATTACGGTACTTGGAACTGCCAGTGTGAGATATCTGCCGGAGGATGGGGGAATTTATAAAATTCATAAAAATATGTGAGATTCTAGGTTTAACAAAACATATCTGGATTATTTTTTTAATTTCACAAATAATTTAACTGAAACTAGCTTGCTGGCCAGGACAAATTACTTCATACTTCATCATTTTTTTGGAATTGAAAATATTATAAATCACATTTGGACTCAAGCTGATCATAACTTTATCTAACGTGTAATGTTAAAAAAAAGTAAGGAATACTTTCAGGCAACTTTGGTGCTTATATGCTTAGATTTTTCATTTTCTAAAGTAATGGAATGAAATTAGTTTTAAAATTTTGTGTTTTTTGAGACAGGGTCTTGCTGTATAGTCCAGGCTGGCCTCAAACTTACTCAGTGGCTCAGGCTGGTATCGAACTCAGCAGTCTGCTTGGCTCGCCTTAGTGTGCAGCACCATGCCCAGCCCGAAAAAAATACTGAATCATAGAATAAAACTACTGATTCTTGGGCTGGCGAGATAGCTCAGCAGACTAAAGCACTGCTTAGGCAAACTCGGGCAAATGCAGGGGCCAGAGTTCTACCTCTGCACCACATGCCGCGCCTGCCGGGCCCCCAGAGTGGGCTAAGCCCGTCAGAGGCAGGGTACAGTGATGTGTGCCTGTAATCCCAGTGCTGGGGAGGCTGAAAGCAGGAGGACCACCTCGGGTCTGAGCTATGTGGTAAGACCCTGCAACAAACAACTACATTGAAAAAAAAAAAAAAAAACCCAAAACTGATACTAGTACGCGCGTGCGCACACACACACACACACACACACACACACACACACACACACACTTTTGCTCATCGGCACGCAGGCGGACACCTCCCTCTGGAGCTGGCTAGGGGAAGCTCTCTGGAGGTGACTTGGCAGAGATAAGCAGCGCTATGTGGAGGCAGAGGATGGAGTCCTCCCCTCCATCCTCTCCTCCTCTGCCGCCCCCTCCGCACCCTCAGTGAGAGAGCACAGCACGCTTCTAGCTGCCCAGCCTTGATCGGGAGAGCCCACGGAGCCAGTCCTGTTGGAAGTCCAAAAATCTTTCATTGGGAAAGGGGGCTGTCATTCCCAACAGATGAGCTGACCGCTCAGGCGCCCGGAGTGTCCAGTTCAGGACTGCCAGCCAGGCAGCTGGGCAGGGCAGTGCAGCAGCTCAGTCCCAGGGGGAGGCAGGCGGCCCTGTGGCCCCCGGCACCTGGCTTCTCCGCTCCTGCCAGGCTTGGAGGCCCTTTGTCTTCCTAGCTCTTCCGCTGTTCTCCCCGCTCCTCTTCTTTCCTTCCTCCAGCGGATTTTCCATTTGCTCAGGAGGTGGGAGAAGCTGTAGCTACATTACTCTCCTCAGGCCGTGTGTACACACCCAAGCCTGCCTGTGCCAGGAGCTGTTCCCCTCAGGGCCAGGACAGCTCGCTGCAGCTGGGTGGGAGAGGCCCCAGGGGCCAGCGGCAGGGCAGGGCAGAGCGCAGGCAAGGGCCGCAGGCACCATGTAATTATAGCCAAAAATATTTATATGAGTTATAGATAAGTGAGAGGTTGGCAAACCCATACAAAGAGAACACATATAATTAAAATCTATGCAATTATTTGGAGGAAATAAAAGATTGTTAATGTTCACCACTATCTTTTTGGGATGGGAGAGATTGGGGATGGAATTCAGGACCCTCTCATTGAGATACATCCCCAGCCCTCTTTGTTTTTTATGACATAGCATCTTGCTGACCTACTTATCTTGGTTGCTTTCCTTGTTGCTGAAACAAAATCCTCAGAACCTAAAGTTAAAGGGGGAAAGGTTTGCTTAGCTCATGGCGTGTAGGGGTTCTGTGTGTAGTACGCTGGCTTGAAGGCAGGGTAGCACGGTAGAGGGGCGGTGTCACTTATATTCCATCCAGGCTGCAAGCCTTTGGGGCAGGTAGCACTGGCACAATGGTGGGGCGCCCCTTGTTCTAGCCTTGCAATGTGAATCGCATATATCCCGCATATATCCTCAGTCCCAGCATCACACACTCGAGATTCAGCCCCTTCTGGAAAGCTCCACTTACGACCACCCAAGGGCTTGGGGGACATCTAGACACAAGCCATATGGTACTAAATCTCTGAATTGTTCATGTCAGCCTTGACTTTGTGATCCTCCTGCCTCCCAGAGTGCTAGGATTGTTGGTTTATACACCATGCCAGGAAAGCTTTTTTTTTTTTGAGATAAGGTTTTGCTTTGGACTCTGTGATTCTCCTGCCTCAGCCTCCCCTGTAAGTGGGATTACAGGCATGGTATCTTATGCCTGTTTTTGAATCTCCCCTTTCAGGTGTCATCTATAAACTTCCCATTATGGGAGATGAAGAATTAACATGGGCACCGCACCTGACTGTGCACACACATACGGCTCTTGAGGCACAAGCACATGTTTTATTTCCTTGGTTTCTGAATAAAGTTACATTATATACTGAAAGTGGTGGTGGACACCTGTAATCCCAGCACTTGGGAAAGCTAAAGCAGGAGGATTGTTAAGAGCTTGAGACCATCTTGGGCTATATCGTGAGCTTAAGGCCAGCCTGAACTACATAGCAAGATTCTGTGTCAAAAAGACAAAAAAAAAAAAAAAAAAAAAAAAAAAGTTACACTGTAAAAGTGCCTAGATTTTTCAGGGCAAAATGGCACATGTTAGTAATGCTCAGGCTGAGGCAGGAGAATTGCAAAATTTAAGCCCAATCTGGCCCATTTAGCAAGACCTTGACTCAAAATAAAAAGCAAAAGGGCCGGGGCTATATATCACTAGGAAAGCCCTAGGTTCAAACCATAGCACTATCAGAAAAACATGCTGAGATAAATATTCAGTTATTTCATTCACTTACTCAAGGGCAGAATGCTGTGAATACTCTCCCTTTCCTGCATGGCGCTCCTTCCGCCTCACCTCCGCTCATCTACTCTAGACTGAGGGATACTTTTACTTCCTTTTCTCTGAACTGTACTTCTTAGTTCAGCCTTAGCCCTGACCCCTTGATGGTCTTCTCAGGAAGGTTCCTCTGTACAAGGGAACCTCGTGCCTCACCACTCACTGTTACACTCAGATATACGCCGTTAGTTCCTGCGCACGCGCTCAGGCGAGGCGAGCTGGGGCAGGTCATCGGTGGACGTGCACCCTGCTTTCGAACTTTGGAGTGTGCCGAGGCAGGCTTGGGGGTCCTTGCTTTTCTTTTAAGTTTTTAAACAAAAATTTTTAAAAGGATACGAAACAGTACCAAAAAAAAAATCATTAGAAACTATACAAAATTTCATTAAACAAAATAATAGGAATTTAATATTTGTTGCTGTATTGCATGATGTTATCTTCAAATTAGGTGTTTTGGTCACCAGATACAAATCTGCAATATTGGGCCAGGGAGATGGCTCAGGGGAATAAGCGCTTCCCTGGCAGGCGCAAGGGCCTGAGTTCAAGCCCCGGCTCCGCAAAAAAATAAAATAAACCTGCAATACTGGTTAAACAACAAAAAAATGTTATAAGGAATTAAAAAGGAAAAAAGACGGGGAGCTGGGGAGATGGCTCAGTGGAATAAGCGCTTCCCTGGCAGGCTCAAGGACCTGAGTTCAATCCCCGGTTCTGCAAAATAAATAAATAAATAAATAAATAAATAAAAAGGAAAAAAGAAACATGAGAGAAAAAAGAGAAATGAGAGTAAAAAGAAAAAATATTTTAAGCATTAACTTCTCCTTTCAAAAGACCAGCGTTATCCTGCATATATACATAAATATCTTTTTTGCCTTCTTCCATTCATCCTTTTCCTCATCCCAGTTTTTCCTTCCTATTGAACAGTTTTTCCCTTTCACAGTATCTATTGTACCTTTCAGATTTTACTTATTCTTTTAGGTTGTCACACTAGCAAGACAATGCAATATTTGCACTTATGGGTCTGATTTATTTCACTTACCAATAGTTTCCAGTTGCATCTGTTTATCTATAAAAAGCCTCAAATTTATCTTTTTTCATAGTTGAGTAATACTCCATTGTGTTAAAATACCACATCTTTTTTATCCATTCCTCAATCAATGGGCATTTGAGTTGTTTCCAATGTATAACTATGACAAATTGTGTTGCTTTAAACATGGGTGCACATATATCGCTGTGGTATGATGATTTCAGTTCTTTTGGAAAAATACCTAGGAGAGGAATAGGGGCTGGAATGCGGCCTCTAATCTTAGCTTTTTGAGGAGTCTCCATAGTGATTTCCCTTAATGATTGTACCAATCTACACTCCAACCAATAGTGGAGAACGGTCCTTTTTCCCAACAGTCTCTCCAGCATTTGTTATTGGTTGACTTCTTGATAATAGCCATTCTTTCTGGCATAAGATGGTATCTTAGTTTTTTTTTTTTTTTTTTTAATTTGTATCTCTTGAATGATCAATGATGTTGAACAGTTTTTCATCTATTTATTTTCCATTTGTATTTCTTCATTTGTGAAGTATGTATTTATCTCAGATGCCATTTTTGGATTGGGTTTTTGAATTTTGGAGGCCTGATTCTTTCAAATACTTTATATGTTCTAGATAGAGGTCCTTTGTCTAAGGGTGAGTTGGCTATAAGATTTTCCCAATTAATAAGTTTTCTTTTTACTCTGTTGGTGATTTCTTTTGATGTGCATAAAATCTTTGAGAAGATGAGATCTCAATGTTTGATTCTTTAAAGTATTTCCTCTGAAATTTGATTTTTTGCTCATAAACTACCTACTTACTCGTATGTCTTTAAGATTTCTATCTACTTTCCCCTCCAGAAGTTTTGTGTTTCAGTTTTAATATTTAAATCTTTGATTCATCAGGACTGTAAGTTTGTGCCCGGTGATAGACATGGACCTATTTTTAGCCTTCAACATGTGGAAAGCCAGTTGTTCCAGCCTCATTTATTAAAGAGGAGAAAATAAATAAATAAGCTATCATTTTCCAGTACACATGTTTGGCCCCTTTGTCAAAGATAGAGTGGCTGGGCTGAGGAGATAGCTTTGTGGTCTAAGTTCCTATCTGGCAAGCCCAAGGACCTGGGTTCAACCCCTAGTACCACATGCCATGCTGGCCCTTGCCAAGCCATCCACCAAAACCACACATGATGATGCATGCCTGTAATCCCGGTGCTGGGGAGGTGGGAGGCTGAGACAGGAGGATCACTGTGAGTTCGAGCTTCAGAGTACGACCCTGTAACAATTAATTAATTAATTAAAAACATTAAAAAGATAAGGTGGCTGAGTGTGTATCATCTAATCTGCTCCACTGATCCCTAGGCCTATTTTCTTTTCCAGTACCATGTTGATTTTATCATAATAGTTTTGTGGTATAATTTCAGATCAGAAATTGTGATACCTCCTGCCTTTCCTCTGTTGGCCAAAATTGTGATTATAGGTCTCTTCTGGTTCCAGATGAGTTTTAGGATTTTTTTTTTCTAGATCTGTGAGGTATACTAACTTTTTTTTTTTTTAATGTGTTTGACTGTTGTAAGGTCTCACTACACAGCTGGAACTTAGAGGATCCTCCTGTGTCTAGCCTCCCTAGTAATGGGTTTACAGGTGTGTGACACCGAGCCTGGACTCATTGGCTGGCTCAGAGCACCCAGGGTGGGGCTGATGTGGCATGTGGTGCCAGGGATCAAACTGTGGTCCCCATGCCTGCCTAAGCTTGCCTAAGCAGGCACTTTACATCACGGAGCTATATTGCCGGCCCTACTAATGGTAGTTTAATAGGGATTGCATTGAATCTGTATAACACTTTTGAGAGCATGGCCATTTTCACAATGTTGGTCGTTCCTGTTCCCAAGCAAAAAAATATCTTTCCATTTTCTGAAATTCACTTTGATCTCCTTTTTCAGAGTACTATAATTTTCCCTGTATAAAACTTCTACTTCTTTTGTGAGGTTGATTCCTAAATATCTCATTCTTTGGGGTGTTGTTGTGAAAGGCATGGTTTCTGTAATTTCTCTCTTGGTGCATTTGTTGTTTGTGTATAGAAATGCCATTGAGTTTTGAGTGTTGACTTTGTAGGCTGTGCTACTGAACTTTTTTTTTCGACACTGGGGACTGAACTCAGGACCTTGTACTTGCCAGACAAGCATTTATTCTACTGAGCTATCCCCTCAGCCCCTGAATTTGGCTTTTAAATAAATCTGTAAGCCTCTTAGTGGAGTTTTTGGGGTTTTCTATGTGCAGTATTATGTCATTTGCAAATAATGATAATTTCACTTCTTTCTTTTTAATCATTATTCCTTTTATTTCTTTCTCTTATCTAATTGCTCTGGCTAATGTTTGCAGAAATATATTGAAAAAGAGTGGTGACAGTGGGTATCCTTGTCCTGTTCCTTATTTTATTTATTTATTTATTTATTTATTTTTTTGTTCCTTATTTTAAAGTGAAGGCTTTCCACATCAAGATCCCAGAATCACATAAGTAGAAATTTCATTTTCTGTATAATTTTATTTATTAAAAGTAATATTGTGGCCAGCCTGATAGCTCAGCAGACTAAAGCTTCTTCTTGGGCAGAGCACAAAGCCAGGATTCGAGCCCAGAGAGTCATACCTCTGGGGCGTGTGATTGAAACTGGCACTCATCTGTAATCCCAGCTCTTGGGAGGCTGAAAACAGGAGAATCACTATGAGTCCTATCTACGTAGCGAGACTCTGTAGACCCTGTCCTAAATACAGAAAAAAAAAGTAAAATAAAAAAATAATATTCTGACTGGCTAAAAAAAATGTTTTTGTGATTCAGTTATGAATTGATACCAACATTTCTTAATTGGTGTTATGTATTTGCTGGAGTAATATACAATTTAAATTTTAATGTTTAGAAGATGTCCAATTTGTTGTTGATTTATGATTGTATTCTTTTGCAGCCTCAGTACAATAACAATAAATAACTATAAATTTTAAGTTCCTTGAAATTAATGGCATTGTGCTGCCAAAAATGAATATTCTGTTATGACTAAATTAAATGTATATTTTGTACTTACTACTGTATTTTCTGAATGTCCAAGAGAATAAGGGCCAGAGATGTTAATAGTGTCCATATGTTTGTTAACCATTTTTATTTTTTCATTAAAACAAAAGTGAAGGCTTTGCATTTTGTCCACTTAGTATGATGCTAGATTTTCTTATCTCCGTCTCCAAGAGTTGGGGCTGGCCCTGGAGTGTGGCTCAGGTGCAGGTGAGTGGAGGCGAATGGTTTCATCGCGTCAGTTGTGTAATCTGTATTATAGCTGCTCTAAAATGTGCTAGCGGGCTGAAGCCCATATACCAACGTACCACAGGCTGGGAGGCTTAAACAGGAATTTGTTGCTCCTAGTTCTAGAGGCTGGGAAATTCAAGACCACGCGCTGGGTGCTGGTTTCCTATAGAGGATCTTGTTCCGGCCTGTAAGTGGCTGCTCTGCGGCCCCTTAGATGAACTCCTTTTTATGCAGTAGGAGACAAAAATTCCGGTCTCTCTTGACATAATCCTACTAGACCAAGGACCCACCTCTTTTTTTTTTTTTTTAACCTCAGTTCACTTCATTGACTTCAAAGTCTATCCCCAGGGACGGGGCGGATAGCTTGGTGGTCCAAGTATCTGCCTGGCAAGTGCAAGGACCTCGGTTTACTCCCCCATTCTGCATGCCAGGCTGGCCCTGGAACACTGGGGGCACCATGCGAGCCATCAGAACCAGGCGTAGTGGTGCACGCTGTAATCCCAGCGCGGGGAGGCCAAGGCAGAAGAGGCATCGCAAGTCCATGCTGCGTAGCGACCCTGTACCAGGTAAATAAAATAAAGAAGAAAAAAATTAAGATAAAATAAAATTTGGGAAAAAAAAACCCCTATCTCCAAATACAGTTACACTGGGGCTAGGGCTCCGCTGTGCATCTTTTTAGGCCACACTCACCCATAACATAGGGTATAAAATGGTGTCTCATTGTGCGTTTGATTTGCATTTCCCTAACCCTAATGATGCGGAGCATTTTATCCTGTGCTTGTGTATCTTCCTTGGCAGACTATCTATTGAATCTATTGTTCATTCTTGTATTGAGACATTTGTCTTTTCACTAATGAGTCGTAAATGTTATACATTTTGGATACAATTCCCCTATGAGGTATAATTTTGCAAAAATATATTCTCTAAAGAAATCATTTTTTGGAGGGTGCCGAGGACCAAATATAGGGTACTGCACATGCCTTTCTACCTACCTACACTCTTTGTCCCCCAAAGCCATTTTTTTTTTTTTTTTTGGCAGTACCGGAGATTGAACTCAGGACCCTGCACTTGCCTGGCAGGCACTTATTCTATTGAGCTATCTCCCAAGCCCACCATTTTCAATTATAAAGTTTATAATAATACAAACTTGCCCCAAGTATCAGAATTAACAAAATAAGCCGGGCGTGGTGGCACACGCCTGTAATCCCAGCACTCGGGAGGCTGAGGCAGGAGGATTGTTGTGAGTTCAAGACCAGCCTGAGCTACAAAGTGAGCTTAAGGCCAGCCTGAACTGCATAGTGAGACCCTGTCTCAAAAAAAAAAAAAAAAAAAAAAAAAGACAAAGACGTAATGGAGAAAAGACATCCTCTTTTTCAGAGCAAATGGTGCAGTGAAATGGGATATCGACTTGTAAAAGACTGAAACTGGATCAGTATTTCTCACCCTGTACAAAAACCAAGTCAAAATCAATCAAAGACCTGGAACTTTTGAAACTGCTAAAAGAAACAAAAAAGGGAAAAGGCTTGAAGCCATAAGCACAGGCACAGACTTCCTGAGCAGGACTCCATTAGCGCCTAAAATAATAGCAACAACCTACAAATGGAACAAATAAGGGAAACAAGGGTACCAAAAGGAACAAAGTATGTTAAGTGCGTGCACAAATCTCTCAAAATGAAACCCAACATAATATTTGAAAAAATGAGAAAAATTAATTCATATCAAATAAGTATAAAATGAGACCAAGTAAACTAGTACTGTTAAAAGCATGACTTACACTAACGATATAGCAGCTCTAGCCAGGTATACATCCTAGCAATTTTCAAAGAACAACAATGACAGGAGATACCAGGAGAAGCGGAAAGTGGGTATCAGCAGATTTCACTTTGCAACTTTAGTTCCTGTGTGCATGAAGTAAACAAAACCGAGCAAGGGAGGGTAGGAGTGGAGGTGCACATCTGTAATCCCAGCATCCAAGGCTGAGGCAGGGGGATCACTCTGAGTTCGAGGCCAGCCTAGGCTATAAAAGGAGCTCAAGGCCTAAACTACATAGTGAAACCCTGTTTCATAAAAAGCAAAACAGCACCGGGGAGATGGCTCAGTGGAATAAGCCTTTTCCTGGCAAGTGCAAGGGCCTGAGTTCCACCATAAAAAAAAGAAAAGGAAAGAGAAGAGGATATGAAGTTCATAAAGAGTTAAGGTAGTTATTTATAATAAATAATAAGATAATAAGATAGGCCTGGTTAATATGTCACATTTCACTGACTAAGATGCCACCAGTTCTAAAATACACTGTTTTTAATGTGGAACTGAGAAAATAAGCACTATTAATTACATTGACACATGCCTCACTTATAGCCCTGGAAATGCATAAAGAGATCTGTTCTCTGCTTGTCATAAAAAGGATTTTATCTACTCTGAGGGATTTACCACTTTCTCCTAACTTCAGTTGCTCTATCTGATGTACAATAGGTACTCTCTTGTATATATTTCAGGAACTAAATGAAACTAAACTGTATTTATAATTATTTTTCCTTTTATTATATTCTCATACTGTCTTTTATAATGGATTCTTTTTTCTTTTTCTTACTGGGGATCAAACTTGGGACCTTGTGCTTGCCAGGCAGGCACTTCTGCCACTAAGCTATATCCCTGGCCCCTCTCATACTGTCCTTTACAGAAGCTTAATTTCTTAAGTTTCTGTGAAATCTTTAATTGTTCTTCACAAGAAAATATGGGATTATGGTAATTTTCTGGCACTATTTGCCTTAGAGATACCTAATCTACACTATTCTACCTTGCTTTTTTTTTTTTTTTTTTTTTTTTTTTTTTTTTTTTTTTTTTTTTTTTTTTTTTTTTTTTTTTTTGTCTTTTTGAGGCAGGGTCTCACTATGCAGTTCAGGCTGGCCTTAAGCTCACTTTGTAGCTCAGGCTGGTCTCGAACTCACAACAATCCTCCTGCCTCAGCCTCCCGAGTGCTTGGGATTATAGGCATGCGCCACCACGCCCGGCTATCTACCTTGCTTTTTAAATCTTTCTGTGTACCTGATAATTTCAATGCCAAAACATACTGTTAATGCTTTCAGTCGCATTTAAATTTTATTTATTTATTTATTTAGTCTTTTTGAGACAGGGTATCACTGTGCAGTTCAGGCTGGTCGTGAGCTCACTTTGTAGCCCAGGATGGTCAGGAACTCATAACGATCCTCCTACCTCAACCTCCCAAATGCTGGCTTAAAATAGCAATTAAATCCAATATTATAGAGAAAAAATAAAATTGTCCATGTGCTTACAAAACCTACAGGATGCCTGCCATTTGGTCAAAACTAATTGTAAAATGTCAAAAGAGAAATATGAATCTTCACTGGGGATTTTGAAATATTAAAAAGAAGGAACTTGTCAAAAAATTAATGAAACACGTTTATTAAGTGCTATCCTATTAAAATTCAACTGGCCCTGAGAAACCGATCATATGTGAAGGCCGCAAAAAGCCTGAACCAATTTTAAGTGGTAGACATAACGGGGGACATATTTTCTAGTTGCAGTGCAATAAAACTAGATTTGCTAGCAATATTACAATATAAAAACATCCCAAATATGCAAAGAAAAAATTTTACTCTTACGTAACTCTTGGCTCACGAGGAATGTATTAAACTGTTAGGCAACACTGACATATAAAAACTAGAGCAGTACACTCAAAACCCTCTGACATTCCCAGATTTTTCAGGAGAACAAATCATTCATTTTTGGCTTTGTCAAATAATACATAAATATTTATTTATTTATTTATTTGTCTTTTTGAGACAGGGTCTCACTATGCAGTTCAGGCTGGCCTTAAGCTCACTTTGTAGCTCGGGCTAGTCTCGAACTCACAACAATCCTCCTGCCTCAGCCTCCCAAGTGCTGGGATTACAGGCCTGCGCCACCATGCCCGGCAATACATAAATATTTAAACTTTAGTGATTCCCACTGAGAAAAACAAATACCATGTATAATTTCTAAACCAATGAAAAGGAAACAAATCAAATTAAAAAATAATCAATATAGAATCTAGAATAATCAATAGGGAATCTAGATCAGTAGTAGAACTTGCCCAGCCTGGACAGGTGAGGGTGTGTGTTGATTCCCAGTAGCACCGAAAAAGAAAAAAGAAAGAAAAGCCAGTGCAGTCAGAGGCAGGAGCAAGCAGGAATTATAGACACTAGGAAAAGATTAAAGGGCAGCAACAATCACAACAAATTAAATCTTTTAAACATAACAGAGCCGGGCGTGGTGGCGCAGGCCTGTAATCCCAGCACTTGGGAGGCTGAGGCAGAAGGATTTTTGTGAGTTTGAGACCAGTCTGAGTTACAAAGTGAGCTTAAGGCCAGCCTGAACTGCATAGTGAGACCCTGTCTCAAAAACACACACAAAAAAATAAATAAATAAACATAACAAGTTTTCACATTGAGAATTTAGTAACTCCCACAAATGCTATTTACAAGAGATAACATATAAAACTTGACACCTAAAATCAAAAATGAAATGACAAAAAAAGAAGTAAATTCTAGAGACAAAATAAATTTGATGGTGCTACACTATATCAGATGAATTAGACTTTATAGGAATAGCATTATTAGAGATTTAAAAAGTTATTAATGGGAGGCCAGGGAGATGGCTCAGTGGAATAAGTGCTTCTCTGGCAAGTGCAAGGGCCTAAATTCAATCCCCAGTTCAAAGAAAAAAAAAAAGTCATTAATGGTAAAGGCATTGATTCATCAG
>PVKA01010730.1:44898-63477 GCA_004027165.1 Ctenomys sociabilis
AAAAAAAAAAAAAAAAAAAAAAAAAATATATATATATATATATATATATATACACACACACACATGCATACATATATATATATATATATATATATGATAGTGACAAGAAATTAACAAATGTATAATTATTATGCGAGATTTCTACACAGTTCACGCAACAATAAAGCAATAATCACATAGATTTCATCCATATCATTAGCAAGTTAGATTATGTTAGATTATGTGGCCGTGTATGCCCTGTTGCATACAGGGAATTCGCTCATTTTTTTGTTTTTCTTCAGGGTCTCACTACACTGCTCAAACTTGTAGTGATCCTGCTGTTTTCAGCCTCCCCAGTACCGGGTTTACAGGCATGAATACACACCTGGTCTCAGGGGCCAGCTCAATGTGCCCCAGGGCCCAAGGGCCTGAGTTTAATCCCCAGTTCCGCCAAAAAAAAAAAAAAAAAAGAAAGAAAAACAAAAAAGTTCCAACGTGCCCCAGGGGTGGGGCTGGCATGGCACTCTGGGGACTGAACCCTGGCATTTACGCTCTGCCTAGGCACGTGCTTTAATCACTGAGCTATCTGGTCAGCCCTCTTATTTCTTTCTCTTGCTTAATTGCTCTGGCTAAGGTTTCCAGAACTACACTAAGTAGGAGTGGTGACAGGGAACATCTTTGTGTTGTTCCTGATTTTAGGGTGAAATCTTTCAGATTCTGAGTATTTAGTATATTGGCTATTTGTTTGTCATTGATGGCTTTTTTCAAACCGAGATAAAGGCCATCTATTCTAATTTTCTGTAGGAGGTTTTTTTTTTTTTTTTTTTTTTGAGGAACTGGGGATTGCCAGGCAAGCGCTTATTCTACTGAGCTCTCTCCCCGGCTCTGTAGGAGGTTTATCAGGAACAGCTGTTGGACTTTGTCAAATGCTTTTTCTGCAACTCTGATCTTGTGCATTTTGGGCTTGGCTATGTTAATATGGTGTATTATATATATTGATTTGCATAAATTGAACCATCCATTAATCCCAGGGATGAATTCTACTTGGTCATGGTGTATAATGTTCTTCATGGTTTCCTGCATTCTTCTTGCCAGTATCTGTTTTTTTTGTTTTGTTTTGTTTGTGGAACTGGGGATTGAACTCTGGTCCTTGCATTTACCAAGCAAGCACTTATTCTACTGAGCTATCTCCCTGGCCTCTGGTTGTCAGTATCTTCCTGAAGATTTTTGTGCCTATTTCCTCCTTAGGGAGACTGGCTGTAGTTGTCTTTTTTGGTTGTAGCCTTCCTGGTTCTGGTATCAGGGTAATTCTTCTAGGAAGGATTTTATGTTAGTGTTGCTTCTCTTTCAATTTACATAGAGTTTGGCCATTAGTGACATTAGATTGTCTCTCAATTTTATGTATAACCCATCAGTGCATGCATCAGAGTCTGAGATTTTCTTTGTTGCTAGGTTTTTAATTACATTTAGTATGGAGATGTTACCCTCAGAGGAGAGAACTGACAAGGGACTTGGAGACAAGCAGAGAAATAGAAGAAAGAGTCAGAGATTAGAAGCAAAGCCTGAAGACTAAAGTATATTATACAAACTTAGGGAAACTGATGAAAAAAACAGAAGGGAAAGGCAAAAGAAATAAATATATGACCAACAAAACAACAACAACATGGAGAGACAATGTTCCCTCTCAGAGAGAAACAAGAATAAACAATAGAAAGGAAAAGGAACGAGCACAAAAGCAAAAGAGAAAATTAGAAAAAAAAAGAAAAAGAAGTCCCGTTCAAGGTTTGTCTCTGTTGTCACCGGTAGACAAAGTGGGCAGAGCCCAGAGATCCATGCTGATTAACCCCAGCAAGGAGCCACAGAGTTACAGCAGGGCCGTGGTAATTCCAGCTCTGCTCCTCAGTTCCGCTGAAGTCCAGGTGGCTCCTGGCCGAGGTTACACCCCATCTGTTCAGCCTGCAACGCTCCACGTGCCTCCCGGAAACTTGAACCAGGCTCCTCGCTGCTTGAACACAGCTCCACGACCTGTTGCTGGTTTGAACTCGGGTCTGCTAGAGGGGACACTGGGAGCTGCCCGATGGAGCCAACTCACAGCTGCTCTGAGCTCCAAGGGCAGCTGGCCCCTCCCCAAGATGGCCACGAGCCAACTACCCTCGGCTGAGCAACATCTGAGCCCAAATAACGCACCAGTCACTGCCACCCACTGTGTCTGCTGTCCTGCTCCACTGTGTTCCTCCTGGAGGCCTCTGGGTCACCAGCAGTAACCATGACACAGCAGATCAGAGGGTCAGTGAGTCAGTTCAGGGAGAAAGATCACTTGCCACCTCTGTATCATCACTAAGTCTTTCTTCTTCCTCCCCAGGGGATTTAATTCTTACTTCAGATCCTTGATTGGTCTTGAGGACCTATGCCCTAAGTTCCTATATTCTATTGTCTGGACACTAAATCTCAGAGAGGATGAAAAAAAAATTTTTTCTTTTTGCGGAACCAGGGACTGAACTCAGTCCCTTGTGCTTGCTAGGGAAGCGCTTATTCCACTGAGCCATCTCCCCAGCCCCAAAAATTGTTTTTTAAAAGGAGCAAAATGAGGCTGGGGAGATGGCTCAGTAGACTAAATGCTTCCTTGGCAAGCTCAAGAGCCTGAGTTCAGTCTCCAGTTCCACCATAAATAAATAAATAAATAAATAAATAAATAAATAAATGGAACAAAATACCACAGACTGGGAAATTTCCTTCTTTCTTTTTTGGTTAGGACTAGGGATTGAACTTGGGCCCTTGTGGTTGTCAGGCAAGCACTTATTCTGTGGAGCCATCTCCCTGGTCCCCAGAATGGGAAATTTCTAAAGAATGAAAAGTTATTTCTCATAGTTGGAGAGGCTGGGAAGTCCAGGATGAAGGCATCTGCAGGTTTCTGACATGGCGTATGCTCTCTGAGGTATCTGTGAGGCATCTTGAGTTCTGTGTCCTTCAGAGGAGGGGCCCAGTGCCCTCAGGAAGCGGAAGCAAGGAGCCCTCAGGACCTGATCACCTCCTAAAGGCTTTGCCTCTTAATGTTGTGAAATTGGCAACACCTGAATTTTGAAGGGTGCACATTCAAACCATAGCACAGAGCATGACTTCATTGAAGGACGGAGGCATCGTGTGTGTGTGTGTGTGTGTGTGTGTGTGTGTGTGTGTGATTTGCAGGGATTTAACCCAGGCTTTAAACATATTATACAAACGCTCTACTGCTGAGCCTCTACCATCCAGCCCCTTGTGAGCATAAACTAAGTACAAAAGCCAGCCATAGGGGCCAGTGAAGTAGCTCAGTGGCATAAGAAGCTGCCAGGCAAGGAGAAGGCCCAAGCTGAAATGCTGATTACCTGTCACATGCCACCCTTAGTCAGCTGGATGACAAGACACATTTCCTTAAACTGTTACTGGCTTGGGCCTGAGAGGCCCTTGAAGAGGAAATAAGGAACCAATCTCCCCTTTTTTAAGAATAGTGTGCATATTTGGCAGAAAAACAATTTTTAGGATGTACCAGCAAGAGACACAGGAAAAACTTCGTAGGCAAAGACTGCAGGGCAGGCACTGAGAAATGAGCTGCACTATAGTTTAACATGGGGAATATGTGTGTGTGTTGTACAGCGGAAAGATGTAGAATTTGAAAATTTATAGTCTTAAGCTTGTCTGTTGGGTGGGGTGAGTGGCCTACCCATAGTAAAATAATAGCTTATAAGGGGGTGCAAATTCTAATTTATAGATGGAAAAAGTAGTCTGTTCACAGTTAAAAGAGGACAATTTTCAAATTAAAAAAGGAATGCTGGGGCTGCGGAGATGGCTCAGTAGAATAAGCATTTCCCTGGAAGCACAAGGGCCTGACTTCAATCCCTGGTTGCACCAAAAAAAAAAAAAAGAAGCAATGGCTAAATCCATTTTTAGATAAAAGTGAATTGCCCAGTCTTACTATGTTTTGGGGAGAAGAGACAAGGAAAGTAAACAAACAAACAAAACTCCAAAAAAGCTAGACTTCTGCCAGAACATGCCAGTTTTTTTTTTGTTGTTGTTGCTGTTGTTTGTTTGTTTTTTGGAACCAGGGATTGAACTCAGGCCCTCGCACTTGCCAGGCAAGTGCTTATTCTACTGAGCCATCCCCCTGACCCGATTTTTTAAAATATAATTTTGTTTACTTTTTTTTGTTTTATCTATTTTTTCTTTTCTTCCCACCTCAAAATTGTTCTTAGTCTGTAGACCCAATAGCAAGTTCATAATTAAGTCGTAGGCAGCTGAGTTAGATAGTAATGTTATAGGTAGTCAGACGGGGCGAGACTCTCAGAAGGAGTCAGTGTGGAAAATAAGATCCTTGCAATTGTGGGAGAGGCAGACACTCCTGTTATGGGCCAGACCTCAAGACAGTTTCTTTTTTTTTTTTTTAATGTATTTGGTACAGAGTCTCATTACAAAGCTTGATTCCTAGTGATCTTCCTGTTTGTAGCCTCCGCAGCACTGGGATTATAGGCACGCACCACCACACCTGGTCAAGGCAAAAGATTAAACAAATGCAGCCACAGCCTCTCTAGAGATGGACAGCAAGAATGGTATTCTTTCTTTCTTTCTTTCTTTCTTTCTTTCTTTCTTTCTCTCTCTCTCTCTCTCTCTCTCTCTCTCTCTCTCTCTCTCTCTCTCTCTCTCTCTCTCTCTCTCTCTCTCTCTCTCTCTCTCTCTTTCTTTCTTTCTTTTTTATTCATTTTTTTGTGGCCAGCTCAGCCCACTCCGGGCCAGGGATCCCATGTCCTGCGCTTGCCTAAGCTTGTCTCAGCAGGCGCGTTAGTCCTCTGAGCTACCTTGCTGGTCCTGATATTCTCTTCTTTTCTTTTAATCTTTATTTGCTTATTTGGTACAGGGTCTCAGTACACAGCTCCAACTTCACGTTGTACCTGACAAGTCAGGACTCAAAGTTTCCCAGGTGCCCTGCCCCCAAACTCTCTCCCCGTTGACCTCACGCAGAGCCAAACCCAAAATCGCAGAACAGGTCCACCTGACTCTGACGTAAGCAAAATTTAATCACAAGGAAGATAAATGATGCCCACCTGTGACCTGGCTGTTCCAGCCAGCAATTATCCTCCACAAGGAAGACAAAAGATGTCGGGGCCCGGGGAGATGGCTCAGTAGAATAAGCGCTTGCCTGGCAAGCACAAGGGCCTGAGTTCAATTATGCAAAAAAAAAAAAAAAGTCCACCTGTTGTGACCTGGCTGTTCCAGCTCGCAGTCACCCTCCCTAAAAGATCCTGCGAAGTTTCCTGTTCCCCTTTATCAGGCCGTGTCTTGGTCCAGGAGACACCCTCCTCCTGAGCTCCCTCCTCCCGAGCTCCCTCCTCCCGAGCTCCCTCCTCCCGAGCTCCCTCCTCCCGAGCTCCCTCCTCCCGAGCTCCCTCCTCCCGAGCTCCCTCCTCCCGAGCTTCCTCCTCCTGAGCTTCCTCCTCCTGAGCTCCCTCCTCCTGAGCTTCCTCCGTGCGCGAGCTTTCACCTCTGCATGAGCTTCCAGTTGTCTGCTCTGGTTCAGCATACGTTTGGCTCCATCAGCTTTTGACCTTTCAATACCAGAGACTGAATCCAATTCCTTGAACTTGTTAGACAGGCACTTAGACTGCTAAACTATCTCCCCAGCCCAAGAACTGATATTCTTTTTTCTTCCTTCCTTCCTTCCTTCCTTCCTTCCTTCCTTCCTTCCTTCCTTCCTTCCTTCCTTCCTTCCTTCCTTCCTTCCTTCCTTCCTTCCTTTCTTTCTTTCTTTCTTTCTTTCTTTCTTTCTTTCTTTCTTTCTTGTGGTACGAGGGATCAAAGTCATGACACTGAGCTTGCCAGGCAGGCACTTATATCCCCGGACCCCCAAGAACTGATATTCTGGTAGGTGTCAACCACCTTGAAAAATCCAGGAAGAGTCACTGACCCAACTCCCTATAGGAAGAGCCCCTGTTATGTATTCATGGGTGTGTGCCCCATGACTGGCTTCCTTGATCTCAATTTAATCAGTTTTACCTGAGCAATTAATCTTGTTGGTTAACCATGGTTTTGTCCCACTTCATGCCCATCTTGGGAGTTCCCATGTTTTCCACCTCACCTCACGGTTTTGCTCTAAGGAATCCCTAGAAAAGGCAGGCTCCTTGGCAACTCACTCATATTCCCTTCTGTCCTTCTGACAGAATTTTTTTACCCCAATAAATATATTAAGCTTTTAACTTCCATTAAACCTAAAATTGATTCTTCAGTTTTAGAGAACATAAACTCGTCCCAGTCATCTTTCAGGTTGGGAGTTTTAGTCCCCTATTATCAAGGCCATGTCTCAAAAACCAAACAAAAACAAAATAAAACACCCATTACATTACAAAGGAAGACAATAAGGAAATAAAGATTTCTGCTTAATATATGTGTATAAATGCTCTAGCATACTGACAAAATAGGAAAGTACAATTAGAATTGCAATCCTTATTTCTGCAACTTGTCATGCAGTCTTTTGTTTTGTTTTTCTTTTTTGGGGGGGGGGATTGAACTCAGGCCCTTGAGCTTGCCAGGGAAGCGTTTATTCCACTGGGCCATCTCCCCGGCCCCTTGTTTTGTTTTTTGACATCGTCTTGCTATACAGTTCAGGCTGGCCTTGAGCTCATTTTGCAGCCCAGCTTGGTCTCAAACTCACAACAATCCTGCCTCAGCCTCCCAAGTGCTGGGATTACATGCATGTACCACCCCACCTAGCTTGCTCATGCAGTCTTTAGTTCAGATTTATAACTTCCTTCTTCTACTACCCATTTTTATATATTTTCTTTTTTTTTTTCCATTTTATATTCTCTTGGCCTTCTTGGTCTTCAGCAAGCAGGTCAGCAGGTCTTGGTTCTCTTCTTGTATGTAGGGAAAAGACAGAGTCTTTATTGAGCTTTATTAAAAATTAATAAGACAGTTTTGAGCTCTGCAGCCAGACTCCAGCAATTGGAATGGTAAAAGCGGTGAGACTCTGAGGAATTAGAAATATGAAAGCAGTTAAACTGAAATAATTAGGAAGAGAAAGGCAAAAGCTCAGGACCAGGAAGTTCTTAGGTTCCCTTTCACTTAATCCTTAAGGGCCCAGCCTGTAATTTTACTCTCCACCAAAGGAGAAACGGTTTTTTTCCTGGCTGTCTCAGGTTGCCTTCAGGGCAGGTCTGGTAAGGCTTGAGGATCTGGGGATCAAACCAAAGCATCCTGATTGCTTTGTTTAATCAGACACTTAAACAACTAGCTAATGGGCAGGCCTCCAAAGTTTTATCTTTTTTTGGCTGAATGGGGGATTGAACTCAGGGCCTTGAACTTCCCAGGGAAGCGCTTATTCTACTGAACCATCTCCCCAGATCACCAAAGCACAGGGAAGTGTTGCAAGGGATGAAAGACAAGTCAGGGAGCCAATCAGATTCCAAGAGATTATGTGGGCCAAAGAGGCGCTCCAGACAGGAAATCCACAAGAAATTGCTTTTGAATTCTCTCTGCTTGTCCAGCGTAGCTTTCTGTCAGCTCTTTTTTCTTTTTTCTAACTTCAAATGAATTCTTTTATTTTAAACTACTTTAGTTCTTTACCAACATTGAGTTAAGATCACCAGGAGCTGCATGTTCCAGCAGAGCAGTGCCCACTCCTGGATGTCACAGTGTGGCATAGGATAGCATGATTTACCCCGCAAAACGCACACACGCACACACACACGCACACGCACGCACACGCGCACACACACGCGCGCACACGCGCGCGCACACGCGCGCGCACACACACACGCACACATGCACACACGCACACACGCGCGCACGCGCACACACAATTCCAGTAGGGTGATCCATTACATCCCTAAGAAGAGTCCAAGTCTAGTCACTTAGGTAATACTGATCCAATGGTGGCAGGGGCATAGGGATGACGTCACAACCTTCGTAGATAATCTGTGGTCTTTGGATTTAGGGTTAATCTTAGAGGTCTTAGTCTTAGTGGAACTTCACCACAGTCTGGTAGAGTTTATATTTCGTTTATTTTTCATTTTTAAAAAATTTGTCCAAACAGTTTTATTGAAATGTACCAAGAACACATGGGCAAAACAAATGAATGAACAGGAAAAATAAAATCACATGCATAATAACTTTTAAAGAGTGAAGGTTAACCTTGGGTGCTATCAGTTCCCCTCTCCCACCCCTACAGACTTCCAGCATCTCCATTATGGTTAAGCCTCTACTAATTAGCATTTAAAAAAGGAATACAAGCACTTTTTTTTTTTTTTGCAAAAAAAAAAAAGCAACAAAAGCCCCCAATGGCAGAAATGAAAGAACCGTTGTCCTGCGTAGGTGGCTCTTCCTGGACCCCTGACTAGGAGGCATGCTGCATAGCGAGAAGCACAGCTTCCGAGTGGGCGGGTAGGGCCGTCTGGGCTTTTCATCTGGTAATGGTTCCGGAAGCCCAAGGTCTCCAGGGCGTCGCTCTTGGATTCCCACTCCAGCAGCCGAGGAGCTACACTCACCTTTGCCTGAGAATACTTCCATGGAAGTTGGTCTCTTCACTGCCAGCTCACCGCAGATCTCAGAGAAGTTCTCCTCGGTCACCTCTGGATGCGGTTCTTGGCTGCCTGCTCTGGCATGGAGAACCCATTGCTCCTTTATTTGCTGAGTCTTCTAGTCCACATATTTGACCAGGCCTGATGGTTGGCTGCTCGGAGACACAGACATTCGCCTTCTGCCCAAACATGAAGTTGTTATTCAGGTGAGTTACAGCCCGGTCCACAGCGCAGCCATCATCTGTTGCCGCCATAGCAGCCCCTGGCTTGCTTTTCATGAACTTCGCCTCTCCACATTGCCATACGAGCAGAAGACATCTTCAAATTCTGCTAGTGCCTGGCTCTTCTCGGAATCACCACCACATAACTGATAGGGTCAAATTCCTGCAAGGCCTCCACAAGTTCATCTTAGATTGATCCAAGCCATTGACCATAAGCACAGGGCTTATGGGGGCCATACTCGGGGGATGGGGGAGGGGTGGGGAGTTCCCATACTCAGGGCCATGGCGCTTGGGCCCTGACGGTGACCCCCAACAGGTGGACCCATCCCTCTCCCTTCGTAATGATGTGGGGGGGGTAGCCCTCATCATGGGAATGGCTGTGGTACCCACCGTGGGGCCCTCCGTACCCTGTTGATACAGGGAGAAAAACTGATCTCGGGTGGGTGACCTCCAAACGATATAGGGAACCTCCAAATGACATCGGGAAAAATGATCTCCCGACCTGACCTGGATGAGTTCATGTTCTCTAAAACTGAAGAACGAAATTTAGGAACAAACAGAGGTTATGAGCAGAATATATTTATTGAGGGAAAGAAAGCTCCTGTCTGAGAGAAGGACAGGAGCGAGCCCCCGAGGGCGTTGTCCCTGGGAAGCTGTCTCTTCTAGGGACTTTTATAGTGTAGGAAACACAAAACTATGGTCAACCAATAGGATTACAAGCGCCATTCAGGTAAAATTGATTAAATCCAGGACCAAATGGGAAAGCATGTAGCAAGGGGGCATGAATGTAAAACAGGACCTTATGGGGTGGCCATCAGGTGATGATTCTTCCTGCTTTCTTAGGGTAATGATCAATCTCAGATGCTAATCTTAGAGAGGTTAGCATTTGTTTGGTCTGGCTCACAGCAGGAGCATCTGTCCCTCCTCTCCTGCAGTTGTATGGTATCTTGTCCTCTGTGTTACCTCCTTGAGGGCCTGGCCCTGTCTGACTGCCTATAATATTTCTAGCTAACTCAGCTGCCTGCAACACTGTGGGGTGATCTCCCAGGAGAGGGGGCATTTGTTAGGGTTACTGCCAGGGTCACCTTGTCCACTGATGTTGGGATTATATAGTCCCAAGTATCTCGATCATTCTTGAACACGGCCGGGAAGATGGCTCAGTGGAATAAGTGCTTCCCTGGCAAGCGCAAGGGCCTGAGTTCAATTCCCAGTTCTGCAAAAAAAAAAAACGGGACCACATTCTTGAACACGTTCAAGTGCATAGGCTTTGCATATTTGAGTTTTAGAGTGCAACAGCCAGAATAAATATCAGCCCCATTGAGTGAAGCTTTGGCTTGCTGGGCACTACATGCAGAGTCAGATTCCACCATGGTCTGGACTCCATTCTTCCAGGAAATAACAGTTCTCTGAACAGGGAGCAAGGATTGCAGATAGTGTAGTAAACATCTGTGGTTATGGAATAGATGGGTTCAGAATGGTAAGGAGAAGCACACTGCTGACACTATGGGAATCATCCCGGTTCCTGGGCAGGAAATCTTCTGGCTGGTAGTGATATAGGTTAGTGAAATTCCCGACCTGACCAGAACGAGGTTGTGTTCTCTAAAACCAAAGAATGAATTTTAGGAACAAACAGAGGTTAAGGGTAGAATATTTATTGGGAAAGAAAGTTCTGCCTCAGAGAGGACAGAAGGGGGACCCAAGCGGGTTGCCCAGGAGGTTGTCTCTTCCAGGTTATTCTTATAGGGCAAAAATCATGCGGGGCTAAGGAACTCACTTAGGTGGTCAAGAGGTGGAACAAAACTATGGTCAACCAACGGGATTACAAGCACCATTGCTCAAGTAAAATTGATTAAGTTCAGGAACAAATAAGGAAGTGAGTCATGTAGCAAGCAGGCATGAATATAGAATAGGATTTTATGGGATAGCCATCCAGTAGTAGTCAGATTAAGGATTCTTTGGTCTCCCTCAGGGTGATGGTCAATCTCGGATGCCAATCTTTAGGGAGGTCGGCATTTGTTTGATCTGCGGTCTTAAGGTCTTGCCCACAGTGGGAGCATCAGTCCCTCTCAGAGTTGCAAGATATCTTGTCTCCTGTATTATCTCTCTCAAGGGCCTGGCCCTGCCTGACCGCCTAAAACTATTCTTATCTAACTCTGCTGCCTGCAACAGTAGAGGAACTGACAAAAGCTGGCAATGAAGACCTGGTTGTTGGCTGCGTAGTTCGCTGCATTGCAAGCTTCAACACATCTTCAAACTCTGCTAGTGCCGGTCTCTTCTTGGACATCACCACCACGTAACTGATAAGTCCAAGTTCCTGTAAGGCCTCCACAAGGTCACCTTCCACCACACCCCTAACCAGGCCCCTGATGTGGACAACTGGGGAGGCAGGGGTCTTCTGGGAGTTATCGTAGGTTCTCCCCACCACCCTGCCTCCCTGCTGGCCATTTGGGAGCCCATCTGTCCTTACTGCTGCTGCCATAATAGCGGCCACTGCCGCCTCAGCCACCTGCCCGCTGCCACTGTCTTCATTATTGCTCCTGACCGCCTCAGCTGCCTCTGCTCCAGTCACTGATTTCACTTCTCCCTATTTAAAAAAAATTTTTATGTACGGGATCTAGAGGGTCTCACTACACAGATCGGACTCCTAGTGACCCTCCTATTTTCAGCCTCCCAAGGGCTGGGATTACAGGTGCATGCCATCACACCCAGTCTCAGTGTGCCTCTCAGCATGCCCTGGGGGCAGGGCCAGGCCGGGCAGGCTTGATCGAACACCAGAGTTTATATTTATAATTTCAGGGGAATGTTACTGGAATTCCAATAAGTTAATTCTAATCTACCACTTTCAGTGCACTCTATGGTGAGAATAAAGACACTAATGCCTATTTGCAGTTGTGAGGAGCCAAGGAGTCCTAAGTCCAGTTAGAATGATGGCTAACCAGAGCAAAGGTCTTGACCCAGGGCTGAACCCAGATTTTATTAATCTGTGAAGAGAGGAGTGGCTCCGGGATGAATAGCTGAGAGAAAGGTAGGAAGAATGTGAGTTCTATGAGCTGGGCAAGCGTAAGAAGCCTGATAGCACCTCTGCAATATGCAGAGAGAGAGAGACAAAGACATGCAGGAAAAATAGTCAGCACATTGCAGAGCGAGTAAATATCTCATGTTTAGGGGGTTGGTGCCTCTGCTCTGGTGTATAATCTACGTGCCCTGCCACGTCACAACCTGAGGCTCAGTCCCAGCCTGCAGCGTGACAGCGTGGCGGCACTCAGCCTAGCTCACCCATACTAGTGGGCGCACTGCTTCGGAGGCTACCTGTCAGCACCTGGGGAGACCCATTTGCATTGCCCAAAGCCATCTGATGGGGTAGGTAGCATCCGAGGCAGCACTAAATTTATCAGTACTGGAAATGGGGCCAGGGTTAGCCAAATGAGGGGAGATGTTCTTTCTTTTCTTTTGTCTTTTTGAGACAGACTTTCACTTTGTAGCCCATGCTGGGATTGAGCTCACTTTGTAACTCAGGCTGGTCTCAAACTCCCAATGACCTCCTGACGGTGGTGTGTACCACCATGCCTAGCTTGATGCTCTCCTTACAAGAAGAGCCATCCTGGTGGTCTTCCATGAACTGGAAGGGAAAGGAAGGCCCACCTCTAATGAGATAATGAGAAAACTTACAGGAGTGGTAGTAATTTCAAGCTTCCCTTTATCCTTTAGAGGAGTATGCAAATCTGGCTGCTGTGACTTTGGTCTTCTTCAGATGCCACAAGCCACGGTCTTGAGGTGCTCTCATCTGCTGCAGTGACATCTCGCAGGGCCCAGCCCTGTCTGACTGCCTGTAATGTTTCCACCTAATTTAGCCAGCTCTAATGCTAGCCACTTAACTGGTGAAGTCCCCTCCTGCTGAGGTCACCTTTTGGTGAGCACTTGCATGGGAAGTCAATATTCTTACATCCCCCGTCCATAGGGAGAGGCCTATCTGCATCCCTCTTCCCCACATATCTTTGTCACCATCATGTTTCTTCCAAGTCCCTGACCACCTGGCCAGACCATTTGCTACGGCTCTTGAGTCAATACACAGTCACACATCTGGCCATTTTTCCTTCCAGGCAGAATGTGCTACCAGGTGTGCTATCTGCAGTTCTGCCCACCATGAAGATTTCCCTCCGCCACTGTCTTCCGGGACAATCTGGGAAGGGACACACACCTGTAATCCAGTGCTCCTTAGGCTCAGGGAGGCCAGCTAGGATCCACAGTGAGCTCAAGGACAAACTGAATTAGAGTGAGACCTCGTCTCAAAAAACAAAACAAAACAGACAGACAAAACACAAGATCTCACTAAGTTGCCCAGACTGGTCTCATTTCTTTTTATTTTTTTAAATTTATTTATTATTATTATTATTTATTTATTTATTTATTTTGGCTGAACCGGGGATTGAACTCAGGCCCTTGCACTTGCCAGAGAAGCGCTTATTCCACTGAGCCATCTCCTTGACCCTTAAATTTATTTTTAAATACTTATTTATTTATCTATTTTTAGGCCAGGTTTTGCCATGTAGTTCCGGCTGGCCTTGAACTCACTGTGTAGCTCAGGCTGATCTTGACCGTGAAGTGATTCTCCTGCCTCAGCTTCCTGAGTAATTGGACGTATAGTAGGAGGTACCACCATAGCCAGCCAAGTATTTATTTGTGTGTGTCTCATTTTGTCTCAGAGCTTAAGTAGGTTAGAACTATTTCCTTTGTCTCTTAAATCTACCTTGTTGCTTCATTTATCTTTTTTTTTTTGTCTTTTTGAGACAGGGTCTCGCTATGCAGTTCAGGCTGGCTTTAAGCTCACTTTGTAGCTCAGGCTGGTCTCGAACTCACAACAATCCTCCTGCCTCAGCCTCCCGAGTGCTGGGATTACAGGCATGCGCCACCACGCCCGGCTGCTTCATTTATCTTTATGTTTTTGTTTTGCCTTTTTGAGATAAGGTCTCACTGAGTAGTCTAAGTGGGCCTTGAACTCATACGTAACCCTGGGTGCCTCAGTTGTCTGACTGCTGGGAATACAGGCATTCGGCCGTGCCTGGCATCATTTTATCTTTTTGAGACAAAATCTTACACAGGGTGGCCTCAAAGTCCTGAACTCAATTAATCCTGCTTTCTCAGCCTCCCAAGTAGCCAGAAATGCAGGCATACATCAACATGCCTGGCCTCTTAAATCTAAGTGGCCTGTGAATCATTATTATTATTATTATTATTATTATTATTATTATTATTATTATTGGTAGGTCAGGATTCAAAGTTTCCCAGGCACCCTGCCCCCAAACTCTCTCCCCCTTGGCCCCACACGGAGCCAAACCCAAAACCACAGAACAGGTCTTCCTGACTTTGACCTGGGCAAGCAATCATGAAACTCTCCGTTGTTAACATGAAAAGTTCCCCACAGACCAGGTAGCCCTGCCAAGATTAGCTCTTCCTCAGCTGTTCCAGCCCACAATCACCTCCTGAAAAGATACTATAGTTTCCTGTCCCCCCTTATTTGCTTCTGTCTTGGTCTGCTAGACAGCCAGCCTGCTTGATGCTCTCAGTAAATCTGCCGTCACATCAGAATCCCTGGTCTGGTCAATTGCATGGGTTCATACTTAACTTATTATTATTATTATTTTATGTGTTTGGTTGTTACAGGGTCTCACTATGTAGCTTGAACTTGCGACGATCCTCCTGCTTTCAGCCTCCCTAGCAGTGGGATTCCATGCAGACTCTGGCTGGCTCAGCCCAGCCTGGAGGTGGGCCTGGTGCAGCACGTGGTATCAGGGCTCTAACCCTGGTCCCTGAGCTTGCCTAAGCTTGCCTAAGCAGGCACTGCAGTCCACTGAGCTATCTTGCCAGCCCCCAGGACCTGGTATCAGGGCTCTAACCCTGGTCCCTGAGCTTGCCTAAGCTTGCCTAAGCAGGCATTGCAGTCCACTGAGCTATCTTGCCAGCCCCCAGGACCTGTGAATTATTAACTTTCATTTTGTAAAAATCTTTTATTCATTTACTTGGTATAGGATCTCACTATGCAGCTCAGACTCTAGTGATCCTGCTGTCTCAACCTCCCCATAGCTGGGATTATAGGTGTGCACCACCATGCCCCATTTTGGTGGCCTGCTCGGTGTGGGAGTGGGGGGCATATGGTACCAGAGGTTGAACCCTTGTCCTTGTGCTTGCCAGGCAGGTACTTAGACTGCTGAGCTGTATCCCTAGCCCTGACTTCCATTATTTTCTTAATTTTTGGCAGAACAGGGGATTGAACTCAGACCCTTGTGCTTGCCAGGGAAGCGCTTATTCTACTGAGCCATCTCCTCGGTCCCCCTCATTTTCATTATTAAGACAGAAAAGGGGCCAAAGAGATAGCTCAGCCATCTAAGCACTTCCTTGGCAAGCTCAAAGACCCGGGTTCAATCCCAGGCACGGCATGCCCTGCCAGTCCATCCTGGAGTCTGAGCTGTGAAGCAAGACCCTATACCAAATACATAAAAGTGAAAAAAAAAAAAAAAATTAAGACAGAGTGGGGTGAAGCAGAAGGAAAAAGTAAAGAAATGAAGTTTATTTTAAAATCACAATGGATTCAAATTAGGTGCAGCTAGGAATCTCTAGCTAAAATTAGACTGACAGAGAAAACATGGCATTTAGAATAGAGTGGTAAGTTTCTTAAGACAGTTATTTAGCTTACTTCCCTTTTCTTGAGGTACAATTGGAGTGATGAAGGTATGAAGGACACTTTGATAAGATAGGAGATTGATATCAGAGCTGGCTATTAGGAAAGAGCCCTGCTCCCCCCCCAGACAGTTTCAAAAGGGCCGCTCAGAGCCCGCCTCCTGTGCTTTCTTCGCACAGGACTGGCTCTGGCTTCTCCATCCATCCTGCTCAATTAGCTCATTCTGAGTAAGTTCCAAGGCACACTGCCCAGCTGTGTGGAGTGTCCCTGGGAACTGCTCTCAGCTCTGGAAGGTACCTTCCCATGCCTTTCCAGAGGGTGGGCCTGGTTGGTGGCTGCCTGTGGGGATGGGGTACAAAGTCCTTCTCCTTCCCTCAGTTTAGCATAGTGCTGAAGGACCATCCCAACTCCAGAAGTTTCTGTTGGGTGAAAGGAAAGAACAAGGCTTCAACTGCAGCTGAGCTGTGGGTCAGTATTCCACTACCAGCGTTCCTCTCTGTTCCATACCCTGTGAGAAGTCCCCAGGAAATCTTCTGCCCTCATTTTTATTGTTGTTTGTTTGTTTTGTTTTGAGACAAAGTCTCAGTCTATAATTTATGTTGGCTTTGAACTCACTATGGAGCTCAAGTTGGCCTTGAATGCATAGCAATGCTCCTGTCTCAGCCTCCCAAATTCTGGGATTGCAGGCATGCACCACCATGCCTGGCTGCCCTCATTTTTTCTCTCAGAATCTGTTTCCTACAAACTTGATCCAAAATACTGAACCAAAAAAAGTCTTCTCTCCAACTATCCGATTCTTTTCAGAATCAGTCACGTGTACCAATTTGCCACATATGCCTACATGTACTTATAAGCATTGACCCATGTGTTGTGTCTCGTTTTCTTACACAAACGATAGCTTACAGCACTAACCATTCTGCACTCTACTTTTTTCTTTTAATTATATATCTATCTTCTAATCGTACATCTTGCAAAGCAGCCTTATATTTTTAAAAGATATTTATAAAGGATGTACTACAATTTAACCATCACTATATTATTATAAGCTATTTATAGTCTTTTATTATTACATACCATCCTATGATGTATAACTTCATATGTGAAGTTATACATATGAATATGTGATTACATCTCTGGCACATATGAGGCAGGAGATTAGGCCGTGATGAACTGGCTGGGCACGTGGGCGTGACCTATTCATCATACAGTCCCAGACACATGCACAGGACAGTGCCCAAAGCCCTGCTGTTGGACTCCCTTGGGGAGTGCTAGCCTCACCGGGTTTCTGATCAGACAGCTCAGACCTGACATCAGCGTAAGGACTGGTAAGTATGAAAGAAGGCCACCAGCAAGCCTGATGCCCCATTAACTCGTACAGGGGCCTACTCTGGTTTTCAGGTCAGCTCTCTTTTCTTACCTTCAGTTGCCTGAACTCGCTTTGCAGAGCACTTTTTTTGCTTTTGCTTTCTTACTTTCAATAAGTGTAAAAACTTGCTACCTTTTGCTCCTGTCTTAATGAATTCCGTGTTAAAGACAAAAAGAACCTAGAAATCACCTTTAGAGGGAGACTCTAGCACCCCCAAGCCTGCTACCATATATAGGTAGAAATAGGGGGGTGCTTGGTTATGGAAGGTAAAAAGGGAGAGCCAGATAGTGCTGGGATTAATGTAGCCGCCAGCTGTGGTGACGCGCCCTTTAACCCCAGCACTCTGAAGGCCATGGGAAGAGTTCTCAAGTTCAAACCTGGCTTGGGCAACTTAGCAAGTTATCAGTTTAGCAAGATCTTGTTTCAAAATAACAAAAGGTAAACTGTTTGAGGATGTGTCTCAATCTTAGTTCAAAAAATCTGGGCAATCTAGCAACAGTCATGTCCTCCATTTTGGTGGCTACAATCCTTGAACATCTCCTCCAGAAGTTTGCTATATTTGGCAGTAAGGAGATTTTAAGATCTCTGTACAAATCCTTGTTTGGCAGAAAAGGTTCTTAGTCCTCAAGGAAATAGCTGTTTCCTACATACTAGAAACAGGAGCACAAAGAATAAGCCCCAGGGAGCCAGGTAAGCTGAACAGAACGAAGTGCTCGGAAAAGAGCTACAGAACGCTGGGCTGTGGCTCGGTGGTGGACAGCTGCGGAGACACGTCTGAGGCCCTGAGCTTAAAACTCAGAATGTCACCAGCACCAGCACCAACAAAGGAGTCCGACGGGATCACTGCCCTTTCTGTATCTTTAAGTATGTTAGGAGATATTGTTGTTCATTTGACAAAAACTTGCATGGCTGTTCAGCAACATATGATCCATTGGTTAAACTGAGTCCAGAAACACCTGCAAGTTCTGAGGATTGCTGCTCGTCTTCACCTGTGGGAAAGCCATCCCATAGACAGATGTATATTAGGTGAGGCACAGGCTACTCAGAGAAAAGTAAAGGAAGCTACCAGCACTTGCCAGTCCCTTCATTACCTACAATTAGTCTAGGTTTTTCACACAAACATCAGGCAATTAAATGTCCTGCTCAGTGTAAAAAAGAAAAATCTATACCATGCACTAAGCTAAAGTCAAAATGGATTAAAGATCTTCACATTAAAACAGAGACACTCAATCTCCTGGAAGAGAAAGTAGGAGAAACTCTTGAAGACATAGGGGTAGGCAAAGAGTTCATGAACAAACATGTATTCGCATGGAAATCACTTGAAAGAATTAACAACTGGGACCACCTGTTATTAAGAAGTTTTTGCACATCAAAAGAAATTACCAACAAAGTGAAAAGACAACCCACAAATTTTGAAAAAATCCTACCTCATAAGCACTCAGACAAAGGTCTGCTCTCTAGAATTTCTAAAGAACTAAAAAATATCAGGGCTCCTAAATTTAAAGACCCAATCCAGAAATGGGCATCCGAGATGAACACATACTTCTCAGAGGATGAAATTAAAGAAGCGAATAAATATATGAAAAAATGAGCCGGGTGTGGTGGCGCATGCCTGTAATCCCAGCACTCGGGAGGCTGAGGCAGGAGGATTGTTGTGAGTTCGAGACCAGCCTGAGCTACAAAGTGAGCTTAAGGCCAGCCTGAACCGCATAGTGAAACCCTGTCTCAAAAAGACAAAAAAAAAAAAAAAAAAAAAAAAAAAAAAAAAAAAAAAAAAAAAAAAAAAAAAAAAAAACA
>PVKA01010731.1:0-63375 GCA_004027165.1 Ctenomys sociabilis
TTGTATCAGTTATAGTAAAAAGGTAATTTCTGAAAAATATTTTGTTCTGATTTAAGTAATGTTTATAAAACATTTATAATAATAAATATAATATATTTTTTATAATAATATAAAAAATATTATTGACGTTCTGATTTAAGTAATGTTTCATCTTGACTTCTGAAATATTTACTGTGAATATAGTCTAGCAGCTTAGCTTTCCAGACTGATTAGTAAGAAATGGACTCAATTATAGAAAAAATTTAGGTTAACAAAGAAAATTTTTTGATCAAGTCACAGGAACAGTTTATATTTTAGGACTTTAGAAAAAGCTCCTATCTTTTAGTAGAGATCCAAGACTTTGCTTAAATTTATCAGGCCAATAATAAGTTCAGCAAAAGTTTAATTAGTTGGTGATGGATTGAGGCTAAGAATGAACTCAGCAATGTAACATATTCTATCTTCATGTCTTTCAAAATAATTTGTAAAAATAAGCAAAAACATCTTATGTATCTCTGTACATGTAATTGTTTTTGGCTCTTTTCTACTATTTTTTGATCAGCTTGTTTGAAGAGTTCCAGTCCTTTATGCGTTTTTTTGATAATTGCTGGTGCTTTTCTGTTGGTGTGTAACTTTGTTTGTGGTTTTGTTAGTGTGTGGCTTTTTGCAACAGTGATTGTTGAAAAATAAAGCGTTGTTCACTTCTGTTTTATATTTATTAAGAGATTTCAAGAAAGGAATTAATTTTAAAATCTCACATTTCCATAAAAAGGCATGGCCATATTTTATCTTTCTAAAATATAGTTGATAGTTCTTAAAGGCAAATTGAAAATGTCCAGTAACTTTCTTTACTGAACAAGTATTTTTTTTTTTGAACAAAAAAAAATTGATTTTTTATCAAACCTACCTCCATGATGCTTACATGCTAGTAAGTAGGGACACTGAACAAATAAATAATAAGATAATTTCAGTTTATGTAAATTTGGTGATGAAAATAAATAGGGTGAAAGGACAGGTGATACTAGCGCATAGAACTAGGGAGGAAGGAGGGAAAGGAAGAGATAGGCAAGGCCTCCCACTAGAGACAGGCATCCTGGCAAAGCCTAGAAGAATGAGCCAGGCCTTTGAGAGTCTTCCAGAAGTGTTCCAGCCTGGGAAGTGTCAGTGTGGGGCTTTAGTGGGGAAAGAGCTGTAAAGTTAAGGGCCCAGAGGACAATGTGGATGGAGAAGGGAGAATGGAATGAAAGAAAATAGGAACCAGATCTTGAAGAGCCCTTGGGCCACAGTGAAGAATTTTGGTGATGCTGGCCAAAAACAAAAGGAAAAAGAAGAACCAAAACACAAAACAAACAACATCTAAAAAAAATACACGAAAGTGGAAGTGAAAGGGAAGGGGGAAAAAAAAGATGTTACATAACATACCAAATTCTTACAGTGAATGTAATCATTATGAATTGCAAACATGTACTAAGAAAATTTAAAAGTTAAAGAACACCAAAAGAAGAAATTTGAATTTTTCTATCTTAACAGCATCCATGTCCTAAGGCAGAATGTAACATTCCTTTTGTTAATAGGAAAAAAACTAACATTTTATTTAGAGTTTAGAGAGAGTAGTTGCTACTTTCAGTTGAAATTCAAAGTCCTGGTGGAAATGTAATGTTTTTGTGCTATAGTATTAATGTAATGAATTGTATTATTGAGGATGTTCTTAGAAATTTGCAGAGGGGATCATGAGAATTAGAAAATATAATTTCAACATTTGCTTCAGACTCTAATATTCTATATCTTTGTTCTAGTTTAAATATTTGGTGAAACAGATAAAGTACATTAATAAACTATTTTAAAATCATGGGATATTTAGAAGTCCATAGTGTTGATATTTATCTAAATGAACTGTCACTTTAGTAGTTCATAATTTTTAGTTTCATAGTTTTACGTGATATAGTTTACTTTAAATATTTAGATTAGTTAATATCAAATTAAAAAAGTAGTGTTTGCTTGTTATTCTGACATCCATGGCACATTGTTAACATCCCTAAAACTACAACATTTCAGATGATTGTAATTATTCATCATGGTGTATGCTCATATAGAAGATTATGAATTAAAATTCTTTTAAAAATCTTTTTGAGACAGGGTTTCACTATGCAGTTCAGGCTGGCCTTGAGCTCACTTTGTAGCTCAGGCTGGCCTTAAACTCACAACAATCTTCCTGCCTCAGCCTCCTGAGTGTTGGGATTACAGGTATGTGCTACCATGTGTGACAGTTTCTTATATAGTACATTTTGTATTATTTTATTTTTATGCAAAAAACCTTCAGATATAGTCACAATTATATAGAAAGTCATACAAGAAATAATAGATTACAGAGAAGTTGAAATAAAATTTTAAAACTCAATATACATGTTTTACAAGCCTTATTTAGAACCATAATAATGCATATAACAAACTGACCTGAATCTGAGGAGATATGGAACATCAAATTAAAAGAACAAAAGTATATCATATAAATTGAACAATTAAAGCTGGGGGTATAGCTCAGCAGCCTAAGCACCTGCCTGGCAAATGCAAGGTCCCAAGTTTGATTCCCATGCTGGCCCTGAACTCCAGGTGCACCATGCCAGCCACCGAAACTGGGTGTAGTGGTGCATGCCTGTAATCCCAGTGCCTGGGAGGCTGAGACAGGAGAATCAGTACAACTCTGACCTGTGTAGTGAGATCCTATACCAAATAAAGATAAAAAAAAAGTTAAAAATCTATTTGGAGATGAACTTATACTAATTGTTCAGCAAGGAAAGTTGTTTAAACTAATGATCATCAATAGTAAACCTATTCAGTTTTATGTTATTTATAACTCTCTAAAATCTAACAAAAAGGTCAAATGTAACTCTAGACAGTGTATTTCTTTATGTACATTGCCTCTTAGGTTTTGTAAAGTACAACTGTAGTTCATCAAAATGTGCCCCAAGGCACAATACCATTTTACTCAGTCATTAGAAAGTTTAGCATAATTGCTAAGCATAATCCAAAAAAAACAGGGAGTACTGACATCAGGGACTCTCTAATTTGTTAGGCAACTGTTCCATAATTTTTGGCACCAAGATGATCCACATGTTGAAAAAGCAGTTAATCATTAGTGTTCATTATCAAGCTATGATTTTAGCTGTTTCTTCCTAAATTTCACCCAAAATAAGTTTCTGATTTTATTTTTGTAATATTCAGATTTTTGAGATCAAAATTTCAAGTATGCCAGCCTAGTCAAAGTTGACATAACCTTCATGTTATTAGTTTTCTAATCTATAAATATTAGTTTTATAATCTATAGATTATAATTCTGTATTCACATAGATGAGTGGTACAGAAGCTGCTAATATTTAGATAAAAGATATAGAAACCTTTACAGATTTAGAGAAGGATTACTTCAGAAGTTACTTGAAGCTCTTAAACTAGCATTTTGGCTTCAAGGTCATTTTATTTGCACTTGGAACCTGTACTGAACATAGGCCAAAAGAAGAGAAGACACAACAGGTTTTCATTTCCTGATATTTGGCAATGATGTAGACACATCAGTGATGAAATAGTAGATGATATAATTGGTCAAAATTTAAACATAACTATCTTTTAGATGAGCAAAAATCTGAACCATTATGATCTGTATTTTCCTGTCTCCAAAAACAAAACAGATACATCACCAACATGTATGTCTTAACTATATTTAAAACAATCCAGAAGTAGTGAAGGAAACCTTGGAAACTTAGCAGTCTGTGTTAAGTTTATTCAGCTACATGTGGATACAGTGCAGACTTAGGAATATAAATGAACTCTTCTATGCATGCATAACTTATGCGCCTGTACCTCATCACTCATAGAAAGTTTTGGAAACTCAGCCTCTGCAAAATACAATACTGCAACTCCCAACAGTTTCTCTGATTTATTGTAAAGTTACTTAGTCTCCTACTTTTCTGTGTTTATTTTTAAGTTGCTGCACTATTGGGCAGTTTATTATTCTGCTGGGTAGTGGAGAATTTTTAAAGTCCTGAATACCAGGTAGTGAGTTTGTGACAAAAGTCCTCAGACTTGGTCTCTCAAAAGGAGCAATTAATGTTTGGTCTCAAAGTCTTTTTCAAATTCAGAAACAATGGAATGCAAATAGTTTCTCTTTTCCTATTGGTTCTTTTGTTGTTGTTGGTATTACTGATTTGAAAATAATTTGTATAGTATGTTATTAGTAAGGAATAAATAAGACATGCAAAATGAAGTTATCATATAGTGTAAAGGATAGTAAATGCCTAAATTCTGAACAAGATTATATACTGTGTACATTGTCATGTTGTTGAAATACTTGGAATTTTTTTGCTCTTGAGTAGCTCCAAGATAATACTTTTCAAGAAAAGATAAAAACCCCACTTTTTTTTTTTTTTTTTTTTTTTTTTTTAGTGTTTCTCAAATTTGGATTTGTATTAGAGTTCTATCAATCACAGGGCAATGTATTGACCATGAGGGACATAATATTGATATCATGGTGTTTTGAAGGGCTGTCAGGATATAAGTTGGATGGAAACCCCTAATCCTATACCCTTGAATAGAATATGCCCTACTTTGTATCTGTTAGCATTAGTCAGGTAAGTTTATCTTAGCAAAGAGCCTAACATTAAAAATAATTTCATCCTGGGGTCAGATGGTCTGCCATTGTGGGTATGATCTTCAAGTCCCTATTTAGTCAGGAGGTCCAGGATTTCCTGAAAGAATAACCTGAGGATCTGAGAGCAGAGCTGTGGTGTGCACTGAGTATTCAGCTGCTTAATTTTCATGGAGAAGCTTTCTTATCAATCTTATATTCCACATGCATACTCCCATTTCATTTTTTTTTAAAAACCCCATTTTATAAGTTAAGTTTATGACTGATGTTGGCAAATTGAATCCTGACTTCCTAAAAGCTTCCTAAATGCTATACACTGGAGCAAGCACTTCTAAGAAAAATGATTACTAATGTACTTTACACATAGCTCAAAAATATCTATAAAGGATTCTACTTTTTAGTGAAGTAATTACATTTTAAATGTGTTCTTTGGTATAGGCATTTTCCTTGATTATGGGGACACTGCTGGTTGCCCTGTGGCATCCATTTAACCCATTATGTGACAGCCATGCATGTTGAGCTATTGAGCCCATTCCAGGAGTAGTACTAAATCGACCAATTGTACATAATTCTAGCATGGGTACATGATGCCGCATTCCAAATTAGACTGATCATGGTAAAGTCAGGACCTTATTGTGACACTGGTGAGTAGTTTCTCTCCCTAAGAGGATGGTGTAATATGCCACTAGTTTGGGGAAAACATGCTTGAGGTTTAGGTCAACCAGACAGAGCAGAGAATCCTGATTGGAAGTTTAATACAACTTTACCTAAGCCAAATATGATTCTGCACTTAGATTAGGCAATAAATTATTTCTTTATTTTTGTCCCTCCCCCACCCTTCTGTTTTTGGCTACTTCTAAGGTCATGTTACTGATACAGACATTTCTCAAAATGGGTTCAATAAAATTAGGACTGAAAACCTTGTCTCCAAATATTTCTCTTCACATCCCTTCTTTCACATCCCTTCTCTTCTCTATTTTCCTGGCCTTTCCAGTCCTCTCCCCTCCCCCCTTTTCTTTTCTCTTCCTTACCCTCCCTCTTTTCCCCCTCTCCTCCCCTCCCCTCCCCTCTCTTCTTTCTTTTCCTTCATTCTGTCTTTTATACTGGCTCAGCATGCTATTTTCTATGCCACTGATATATTAAACTAACGACCTCACATTTGCCAGGCAGGTGCTGTGCAGCTGAGCTATATATCCAGTCCCACTGATATATCTTAATTATGCAACTAATATAAAATTAAATGGATGACTGTATTCAAGTTTTGGAATGAAAACTGCAAGTATAGTTGCAGTTTATAGTGACTTCAGTGACTTCTATTTCCTGTCAAAGTTAACCATTATCACATTTGTTAAAGGAATCTCAATCACCTGATCAATGTACTGCTTGAATGACTCCACCATAGCTATAATTTGGGCAGTAAATACAGATTTTTGGCCGGGCGTGGTGGCGCATGCCTGTAATCCCAGCACTAGGGAGGCTGAGGCAGGAGGATTATTGTGAGTTCGAGACCAGCCTGAGCTACAAAGTGAGCTTAAGGCCAGCCTGAACTGCACAGTGAGACCCTGTCTCAAAAAAGACAAAAAAAAAAAAAAAAAAAAAAAAAAAAAAAATACAGATTTTTGGCAGTTCATACTTCTAGAAAGGTAGCTGAGTAATGAAGAGCACAGAAACAGCTTCTCCAAGATTTGGTGTCCTGATGCTGGAAAATAGCAACATGAGGAAGAGGAGGAAAGTGGGTCCTACTAAGGGACCCATCAAGGATATGAACTGAGAACTGAAGTCCATGGGAGAGTGAAGAGAAAGACCTCACCAAAGAAGGAAAAGGCAAGTGGCTTTTTCTTCCTGAGCCCTGTCTCACTGTATGAGAGGGGCAGTTCAAACCTGCAGCCCCAACTGCAGGCAACTACTTGTGATTCTAGAAGACTCCATAGAGAAATGCTTCAGTGGAATGGAGCTGTGGACATAGCAGACTGCAGTGGCTGGCAAACTATTTGGCTTCCGATGTCCTCCAGAAAAGAGTAATGGGCTGGTAGCCATCTTAGATAGGGCCCACCTGAGCTTGGTATTCAGGGAAACTAGTAGCTCACAGTATCAGCATCAGGCAGAACCAAGCATAAGTCCGCAAGAGGTCAAGGAGCCAAGTTCAAGCTGGCAGGAGGCACAGGGATAGCTTCAGTCTGAATAAATTGAGTAACAACCTCATACTCTGAAACAAGATTGAACTTCAGTGGAATTACAGATGCAGGCTTTCTGGGATTATCCACTCTATGTGACTGGCTTGCTGGGATTAATCAATATGGATGTGGTCTTGGTATACCCACTCTAACAATGGAAGTAGAAACATTGTGAAGTGGACATTTTTCTTCTCCTTTTTCTCCTCCTCTACTTCCTCTTCTTCTTCCTCCTTCTCCTTCTTCTGTTTCTTTTACATCTCCTCCTACCCCTCACCCCCTTCTTCTTTGCCTTTTCCTCTGCCTCCTCATCCTTCTTCCTCTTATCCCTCTTCTTTTTGTTGGAAATTGTAGAACAGAAAAAATTATTAAAGTGTCACTCTAATTTTGGCAATAAAAAGGAATGAAGTGCTGGTTCATACATAAGAATGAGCTCTGAAAACATTAAGAGATCATTACAAAAAATTGCATAATCCTATTTGTATGAAATATACAGAAATTGCAAAAACTCACAACAGACTGTAGATTAAGACTGGAAGATTGAGAGAAAATAAAAAACATATTAATAGGTACATGGTTTCTTTTTAAAAACTGCTCTGATGATTGTAGAATTCTGAATATACTAAAAAGTAATGAAATGACATTTAAAGAAATTATTTTTATGGTATGTGTACTGAATATTAATAAAAGTTTAAAAATAGAACAGTATCAATAAGATGGAAATATTGGCCTCCACTATCACTTAAATTTAATGAAAATTTAAACTCTAGGTCCATGAGGTTTATCAAAACCCACATAGAAAAATAGCATAAAACTTCCCAAGCAATGAATAAAAAAATGACATACAGACTGGTGAGGTATAAAGAACTATAGGCTATGATTTAAAAAACAAAACAGATGATACACCAAGGCATATAACAGTCAAGATTCCAGAAATCCAACACAAAAACAGACTATTAAAAGCTGTTGGAGGAAAGAAACAAATCACTTATAAAAGAAAACTCATTATAATCACAGCTGACTTCTGAACACAAACCCTCAGATCAAGAAGAGCCTGCAGTGAGACATTTTAAGCCTTGAAAGAAAAAACCTCCCATCTGGACTGATGTACTCCACAACACCATCTTTCAAAAGTGAGGAGAAATAAGATACTTCCATGACAAAGAACACTGAGGACATTCATGACCACCAAACCAGGACTCCAAAATGTTCTGAGGTACATTTTAGAAAGAGGTAGCAAAGACTCCAAATCCATGAACCCCTATAGAATGAAACAACCAGGCAAGGCAAGTAAATAAACAAAGGAGAAAAAAAGGAAACCAACAACAAGAAAATAACATGACATGGATGAGTCTCTCACTACATATCTGTTATGTAACCATCAAGTAGTGGGCTCAATTCAACAATCAGAATAAACAGACTGGTAGAATGGATCAAGAAGCAAGATCCAAAAATATGCGTCAAATACGAAACAATTAAGGAAATTCATAGACTGAAATCAAAGGATGGAAAAGAACAATCAGTATGAATATAACCTGTAAGAAAGCAGAGGTACATTTTCTTTTGCACACAAAGTGGACTTCAAGCAAAGTCTGATTAAGAAATAAAATTACAATGTTCTTGTAAAGGGAACAACTCAACAGGAAGAGATAAAACTCATACATACATATGCATCAAATGCTAGCACTCCCACCTATATAAAATAAATATTAACAGACACATAAAAATCAAATAAGCACTAATATAATTGTAATAGGGGACCTCCATGTATCACTGTAACAAGCAGATAGATCAACTGGGTAAAAAAAATCAACAAATATCAGAAGTGAACCAAATTTTGAACAAATGGACTGAGTGTATGTCTACATTAGAATACATATTCTCAGCTACACATGAGATCTCCAAAACCGACCACATGCTGGCTCATAGAACATGTTTAAGCAAAACAAAGCTGGAAGTATCATACATATTCTGATTCCATAGTGTAATGAGATCGGAAATCAATGACAAAAGAAACCAAAAAAGTTCATAAACACATGGAAATTAAATCACACATCCTGAACAACCAGGTGGTCACAGATGAAATTTAAAAAGAAATTACAGGGTTGGGCACAAGAACCCTGAGGTGAGTGAGGTCTCAAGGTGATCAGAGGCATAGAACATGCAAAAAACTGCTAACATGAGTGACCAGACTTGTTCTGGATCCCTATTTGTTAAAGTATTTTAATAAGCAGAAAACCTATTTTGCTCACAATGCTCTTCAGCAATGCACTGCTGGATATGTTGTACTTCTCAAAACTTTACCTGTTCCACAAAGATGTGAAATATGAACTGGCTGAGATCATCTTCAAAGTGGGCAGAATAATAGATCCAACATCAGGAAAACCCTATGCAGGAACCAGCTACCTGGAGAGTCTGATCATTTCAGAAACCACTCAGCTCAGCAAACCTCTGGAAAAACTCAACATCTCTTCAACACAATGAAGGGCAGGAAGGAGACAGGGAAACATTTCTAAGTTTCATTACCAACTGTGTCAAATTCTTTCATATTTATGAAATAGTAAAGGACTTGTTACAATTAAAAAAAAAGAAATTAGACAGTTTCTACAATTAATAATGCTATTACAACATATGGCAATGTAAAGGACACAAAAAAAGCTTCCTATGAGGAAAACTTGTATCATTGAATTCCCATATCAGAAAAAGAGTGAGCTCAAATAAAAAGAAAGGAAAATGAAATCCAAAGCTCATATAAGGGTGGAGATTATAAAAATTAAGAGCAGAAATTAACATAAGAATTAAAAAGACAGGGCCATGGAGATAGCTCAGCATCCTAAGCACTGGCCTAGGCAAGTACAAGAACTAGGTTTAATGCCCAGTGCTGCATGCCCTGCCGGTCTCACCTTGGGCATGCCAAGTGGGCCACCAAGAGTGGCATGGTGGCACCTGCCTGTAATTCCAGTGCTGGGGAGACTGAAAAAGGAAGATTACTATGAGTCTGAGCTACATAGTGAGACCCTGTACCAAATACTAAAAATAAAATTAAGAAGACAATAGAATCGATGAAGAATTCTTTGAAATATAAAACTGACATTAATATATTAATGTCCTTACTATGCAGTTGAGACTTGTAGGGATCCTCCTGTCTCAGATTCCCTGGTTCTGGGATTATAAGTGTGTGCCACTAATTCTGGGGTTCTGGGCTGGTACAGAATGCTGTACTAGGGATCAAACTCAGGACCTTGTACTTGCCAGGCAGGTTCTTGGACCATAGAACTTGCTCTCCAGCCCAAAACTGACAAGTGACCTTTTTAATAAGTGACCTTACTAATAAAACACTCAAATCCATGCAAATAGGAATGAAACACGTGAAATTACAACAGATCCTGTAGAAATCCAGAAGATCAGTATCTACATGGAGAAACTATATTCTAATAAGGTGGAAAACAAAATCTGGAGAGATTTCTAGGTACATATAAATTAGTAAAGTTGAATCAAGAAGGTATATAGGTTCTTAATAAACCAGTATCAGTCTATGAAATTGAAGACATACTTTAACAACTACCAGCAAAAATAGCACAGGCCCTGACAGATTCACTCCTGAAATCTACAAGAAATTTAGAGAAGTCTTAATGCCACTACTTCTCAAACTCTTTAATATTGAAAGGGCAGCAATACTCCCAAATTTATCTCTGGAAGCAAACATTATCCTGATAGCAAAACCAGAGAAGAATCCAACTAAAAAGAACTACTGGCTAATCTCCCTAATGAACAGAGATGTAAAAATAAATCTTCACTAAGATACTGGCAAATAGAATACAGTGAATCATCAAGAAGATTATACAACATGACCAAGTAGGATTCATCCTAAGGATTCAAAGATGGCTCAACATATGTAAATCAATAAATGTAATACACCATATTAACAGAGCCAAGGACAAAAATCTATGATTATCTCAGTAGATGCCGAAAATGTCTGAGAAAGTCTAATACACATTCATGATAACCTTACAGAAAATTGGAATAGATGGTCTTTATCTCAATCAAATAAAAGCCATCTGTCTTGGTTACTTTTCACTTGTTCGTGGGACAGGATACCCAGCACCTCAAATTAGGAAAGGAAAGGTTTATTTAAAAAATTTTTTTGGAATGCATTTGGTACAGGGTCTCACTATGCAACTCAGACTCATAGTTTCCTCCTGTTTCAGCATCCCCAGTGCTGGGATTATAGGTGTGTGCCACCATATCTTCTGGTCTTGGTGGCCAGCATGGCATGCCTAGGGTGGAGCTGGCATGGCATGTGGTACCTGGATCAAACTCAAGTCCCTGCACTTGCCTTGGCAGGCACTCAGATTGTTGAGCTATCTCCGTGGCCCCAAAGAAAGGTTTATTTACTTGACAATTGGTGGAGGTTTCAGTCCATAATCAGCTCGCTTCAAGGCAGAGTGGCACATGGCAGAGGGCAGCAGTTCATGGGAGTGGAAAACAGCAAAACAGCAAGAGCAAAAGGGAGGGACAGCAGCACAAAGCAAGCCTTTCTCCCTTCCTTATATTCCATTCAGGCTATCTGTTCAAGGATGACTGAAGCATTCATACCCATAATCCCAGTAGCACTCACTCATACTCTCAGCATAGGATCATGAATTAATCATAACCTCTAGAAGTCCACCCCATGACTACATGAGGCTTTGGGGAACAACTATACACAAACAAGACTTGATCTTAGTCAAAAAGCTGAGAAGTGATCTAGACACAAATCATAACACCATCTATGACAAACCAATAGCCAACATTATATTAAATGGACAAAAATTGAAAGCTTTCACTTTAAAATCAGGAACAAGATGTCTACTGTCACCATTCTCACTCAATATAGTTTTAGTAGCATTAACCAAGGCACTTAGATGAAAGAAAAGTAATAAGCATAGGAAAGGAAGAAGTTAAACTGTAATTATTTGCAGATGACATGATACTCTACATAGAAGAGTATGTACCCCAAACTCCACCAAAAAACTTCTAGATTTAATAACCAAATTCGGGTACAAAGTCAACATTCAAAAGTCAATGGCATTCCTATACACAAATAACAAACTCACTGAGAGAAAAATTTGGGCAATAATACCTTTCACAACAGCATCCAAAAGAATCAAATAATTAGGAATCAATCTATTGAAATAAAAGACCCTTACATTGAAAATTGCAATATTCTGAAAAAGGAGATTGAAGACAGTATCAGGAAATAGAAAGATTTCTCTTGTTCTTGGATCAGAAGAACCAATACAGTAAAAATCGCCATATTTCCAGAATTGTTTTAAAGCTTTAATGCAATCCCGAGAAAGATACCAATAGCATTTCTCACAGAGAAAACAATCTGAAAATTCATTTGGAACCAGAAGAGACCTAGAATAGGAAAGGCAATTCTAGGCAACAAAGGCAAGGCAGGGTCATGAAAATCTGTAACTTGAAACTCTACTACAAAGCTAGTGTGACAGAAATTATGAAACTGGCAAAAAACAAAAACAAGAACACAGTCCCTAGGATCAGTGGAACAGATTAGAAGCAGAAGAAACAACTTGAAACACACTTGGTCACCTTTTCTTTGACAAAGGTGCCAAACACTTTTCACTGGAAGAAAGATTGCAAATGCCAAATGGTAAAACTAGATATATATCTTCCAGCAGGAAAAATCAGAAAGCAACAACTGGGATCTCATCTTATTAAAAAAGCTTTTGTTTAGTAGAAGAAATCATCAACAGAGTGAAGAGACAACCCACAGTGGGAATAAATTTTTCCATGCTGCTCCTGAAAGCACTAATATCTAGAATATATAATTTTCTTTTTTTTTGAAAATCAGACCCCACAAATTAAAGACTGAAAAGTGGGTATTGAAAAATGGGTATCTGAAATGAATAGACACTTCTCAGAGGAAGTAGAAACAGCAAAGAAATGTATGAAAAATTGTCCAACATCACTGGTCACTCACTTTAGCAGTTTTTTGCATGCTCTATGGCTCTGATCACCTTGAGACCTCACTCACCTTAGGGTTCTTGTGCCCAACCCTGTAATTTCTTTTTAAATTTCATCTGTGACCACCTGGTTGTTCAGGATGTATGATTTAATTTCCATGTGTTTATGAAGTTTTTGTGGTTTGTCATTGATTTCCGATCTCATTACACTATGGAATCAGAATATGTATGATACTTTCAGCTTTGTTTTACTTAAACATGGGATTGAACTCAGGCCCTTGGGTTTGCCAGGGAAGCACTTGTTCTACTGTGCTGTCTCCCTGGGCCCTACACCCATGTTTATAAAGGCACAGGTTGGAATAGCTAAATCTTGGAACCAGCCCAAATGTCCATCAACCAGTGAATAAAGATACATAAATATTTTTTAATACAGTGGGTTACTACTCTGCCATAAAGGATAAGCTTGAGCCATTTTTAGGTAAATGGATGGATCATGAGACCAGATTCTTAAGTGGAATCAATCAGACATATTTTTAAATACACTGTTTTTCTGGTATGAAAATTGAACATATAAACGAGGACCAAAATGTATCATAGATATTGGGAAATGCGAAGAAAATGTTCAAATGAGAAGGTGAACATAAATTTTTAGGTTTTTGTTTATATTAACCCTTTAGCAGTTTGTGAAGCCACTGGCTAAGAATTCTTTTAAAGAATTTCAATTCTTTTGCTTTGTGGTTTCCTTCCTCTACCCATTTTTAAAATTTGCATTTCATGACTCATTAAGCCCCTCTCATTCTTTATTGTCCACTGTTTATCCCATCTGTTCTTATCCAGCCTTTACTGCCAATTCTCAGTAGCCCTTTTTTCTTTTGGGACAGTGTGTTGTTTGTGCCAACTTAAGAGGAGCTCAAGTAGATTGGCTCAGCAATTCCACACTGTAAGATATAGAAGTCCCACCCTAGAGCAGCTTGTAGCCTGGATGGTATAAATTAGGAGAAATGAAGGGTAGAACAGCTTCTTTTCTTGGCAGCTTGTCTCCACCCTTACCCTGGAGGTCTTCTGGCTTCCAGCAGAAACTTCACTTCTGGCACACATCCTGTAGTTTTCCAGCGTAGACTCTTCAGCTTTCAACTGGGAGACCCATTGGCCTCCTGGTACACTACAGTGAGCTACAGAACCGACTGAATCCTTTGGTCTTGTGTACAAACAGATCCTCTGCACTCTTCCACATCTGATTCTCTGGGTGGCCATTTTAAGCCAATCTTGTAGCTTCTTGTATATTTGTACATTTTATATCGTCTAGTAAACACTGATTCAGACAAGGCCTCATTGTAGATACTTACAAGTTGGGCCTTATATAACTCAGGTCGGTAAGGACAAGAGGTGGCTGAAGAATGTGGTTGACCACTATCTACAGAATAGGTCATCTTATCCACTTGTTAAAGAACTCTTTTGCTGGAGGTCACCTTTTGATAAGCGGTTACATGTGAAATAGGGTTGCAGCTGTCTACTTGCAGGTGGTGCTGTGTAACATGCAGAATCATCTGTAATCAGGCCTTAGCCTTCTCTTCTGACAGCTGATCATATGGTACATACTACAAAGCCATAGGTGTATTCTGGGATGAAGGTAATATAGCAATCCACCTGCCTCTGCCTCCTGAATCCTGAGATTATAGGAGTGCACAATTATATCTGGCTTCAATATTGGTCTTGAAAAATTAATCCAGAACATTTTTGTTATTTAAAACTCCCTAGTACTGTTAAGGATCAACTCCAAAAGAGCCTTGCACTGGCTCAGTGGCACAGCACCTGCTTGGTAAGTGAAGGTTGTGACTTACAACCTGAATCATGATACATTAGAGTCCTGCAGGGTATATCCTCCTTTTACCTCAAGTGGTATTTTGTCACTTCCCACATTCTATTGAACAACCAGAAGTCTAGCTTCTAACTGAAGCTTTCTTGAAGCTTCTAAGTTCTTGTTTTATGCCTCTGACATTTGTATTTCTTGCTTGTAGTAGCAAGCACTTCCTATAATCCTTTATTGGATAATTGTCCTTTCTTTCATATTCCTACCTTCATGGTTAGGTGACTTCTTTCAGGATTTCTGCTTTGCTGAGCCTTCTCTTGAATAAGTGTTTCCTCCAAGAACTCCCCAGCCACTTTGTAGCAGTATATACTCAAGTTCTTGCTAACTCAGCTACTATGGTAAGTTCTATGCAGACAGTAGCTATGTCTAGCTTGTTCAAAATACTTTAGGAAGGGCACTTGGTAAATATTTTAGTTACTAAATAGATACCCTGGGATAGGTTCTCTAATAAGTTATTTGATTTTCAGAGAAATAATTTGTGGTACCACTTTGCTAATATTTTGTAAGAACAGAACATTTTTTATGGGGTGTCCATCTCACTACTAGATGGACTCATAGTGATCTGCCTGTTTACAGCCTCCTAAGAGCTGGGATTACAGGCATGTATCACCACGCCCAGTCTCATAAAAATGTTAAATGGTCTTTTTAGTACAGACTATAAAAAGGTACAGGCAAAATTGAAAAGTAGTTCTGATCATCAGTATAGAAATGAAACACTAAAATTCTTTGATTATATATGGAACTCTCTCTATTCCTCTCTCCCTCCCTTTCTCTGCTTCTGCTACTTCTGCCACTATCAGCTATTACTCTTCTGCATGTGCTTCCCTGCCTTGGAGGCAGCTGATTATGGACTGAAATCTTTATAAACAGTGAGATAAATAAATCTTTCTTTTAAAAAAAATTAGATATGAAGACTCTTCAAAACATAGGAAGGGTCTAATCAATGAAATATGCCAGATATTTTAGTGGATTAAAGCACTTGCTTAAGCAGACACCAGGACCAGGGTTCCATCCCCGTGAGCTGTGCCAGGCCCCACCCCCAGCGTGAGCTGAGACAGACTGAAACTGAGGTGGTGTGCGCCTATAATCCCAGTGCTTGGGAGGCTGAAAACAGGAGGATCACTATGAGTCCGATCTGTGCAGTGAGACCCTGTAGACCCTACACTAAATACAAAAAAAAAAAGAAAAAAGAAAAAGAAAAAAGGAAATATTCAGGGGCACTGAACTACAGTAGAGAAAGAATATAATTCCACCCACAAAACAACGAAAGAGCAGCTTCATTTTATGGTTTTATTACAGGATGTTAATCTTCAGGACACTTCAGAGTACCTTATACTTCTAATCAGGTTTTTGGTAACTGGTTTTTAAAAGGGTTACTTGAATATTTTTCACATACCAGCTTTCTGCCAAAAGCACTACTCAGTTACTGTTTAAGCGATGTTAATTTGATTAAATAGTTTATCTTTAATAACTTGAGACATCAATCCATGGATAGCTTCTATGGTAGTTTTACAGCTGGAAAGAAAGAACATCATATATTGAACAGCTTGAAAACCATTCCAAACATGTAAGTTTTCCCTCATACTCATCTTTGAACTCTCAATAATGTTTTCCATTTTTATTCAGACTCGAAAAACCACTCTAAATGTAGTGTCCTTGTTAATTTTGGCCTTCTGCATGTCTTTTATCCTGCTGAACTACTAGAGTGTTTATAAAAAAATGACAAAGTAAAATTTTATATAAATTATAACAATATTCTTACTCAGCAGCTTTAAAAGGCAAGTTCCTTAGCATGGTGTTACAAGCCTGTAATCCTAGCACTTGGGAGGAGGCTGTGAGTTCAAGGTCAGCCTATACTACATACTGAGTTCAAGTCAGCCTGAAGCAAGATCCTAGGGCCAGGCACATAGCTCAGCGGTGTAAGCGCCTGTCTGGCAAGCTCAAGATTCTGAGTTCAATCCCTACAAAAAAAACCTCCCTAAATTAATAAAGAATACACTGTATTATATAGCAAGATCTCATCTCAAAAAAAAGCATCTAAAAGTAAACTTTAACTGTTATATAATTAATATATTAATATATAATTAACATTATACATTATGCTAACATCATATATTAATCTATAATTATAGATGATTTCAATATTCCAGAAACTATAATTTTTACTACTTAGAATTCACAAACTACATTTAAAGAATTCTATGCTTTTTTCCTGAAATAATCACAATTCTCCAATTCAAAATCACTGAGCGAATAACTGAAACTTTAAATGGTAAAAAGTAAAAAAAAGATAAAACCTTATCATTCTTGTAAAGCTATCCCCCAAATGAAAATTCTCTGCAGCTATTCTGCTACTTTTGTCTTCCTTACTTTTCTTACAAAATTGATGGAAAATTATATGAAATTTTTGCTTTGTAAGAAATTGAGATGTAAATATAGATAAAATCAGAAATTATACCCTATAAAGGTGGTTGAACAAAAACATACACTGAAAATAAGTGTCAAAAATGGGACCTACCATAAAAACAAAAGGTAACTTTTATCCAGGCCATTCTTTTACCTTCAAATACCCATGGAGAAGAGACTGAAATGATTCTATCCCACTGTTAACTGCATAGACAACTCTTTCTTTTCTTTTTTACTGCAGTGGGCACTGAATCCAGAGCCTTGCACACAATAGGTAAACACTCTATCAATGTGCTATATTCAGTACTTGTTATTTTGAGACTAGTTCTTACTAAATTGTTCAGGCAGATCTTGAACTTGTGATCCTTCTGCCTTAGTCTCTAGAGTATGTGGGATTACAGGCATACACCACTGTGCCTGGCTTTGCATATGACTGATTTTAAGGGCCTTTCTTCAAACAGTTACTAATCAGGTACCATTTTAAGTTATAACTAATCTGAAGTAGAATTTGGATTCTACTTTTAATTGCTAAGTTTTAAGGAGAGCAATTAGCAGCAAGAATCTCACAGGACCAGGGAGATAGTTCAGTGGATTAAGTGCCTGCTTAGGCAAGCACAGGGCCTGCGGTTTGATCCCTGACACACACGCCACGCCAGCTCTGTCCCTGGGTGAACTGAACTGGCCACCCACCAGGTGTGGTAGTGTACACCTGTAATCCCAGTACTGGGGAGGTGGAAAACAGGAGGATCACTACAAGCTTTGGAGTGAGACTCTATCAAATATATTTAAAAAAAAAAAGTATCTTACAGATTTACTCTTACCTGTCTCTTGTAGCTTTGGCAAGTTTGTCTTCTGACTTTCGGTCATGTGTTTCTAAACCCAACATGAAACTTCCTCGGCCCAGTTGGGCTTCTGACTGTTCTAACTTTTCAGACAAATCGAACACTTGACCAGTGGTATAGTCTGCATTCTATGGAGAAGATGGTAATGTGTCAGTATATAAGTCCACCACTAAACACACACACACACACACACACACACACACACACACCTACTACATATTGTCAATCAATTCCTTTTCTTTTCATATGGAACACACATTTATACAAATAATTCCACTATGAAACCTGAGTTTTTAATAAAAACTTTGTGAAAGTTTTTTATAAAACCTGAATCAGCACAAAAGTCAAAGGCAGGTTTGGTATTGCACACCTGTAACCCCAGCACTCTAGGAGGCCAAAACAGGAAGGTTAGAAGTCCCAACCCAGCTTGAGTAATTTATGAATTTAGCCAGATCATGTCTCAAAATAGGAAAGTGGGTGGTAAATGTGGTTTCAGGGTTGTTTGCTCAGTAGGCGGGTCTGGGGTTCAGTCCTCATTATTAAAACAAGTCAAAAACTGCTTTCATATTGAAGTAGTTTGAGTATTGCTATTTTTCTTATAAGATTAAATTTGAAAATTTTCTTTTTGCTAGTTCACATCTAGTGGCACCTCAGTTTATAAACTTGCTTCGTTCTATGATTTTGGGGAAGACAGCTGTGTTCGTGGTCTTCACCTGACGCAGAGTTCAACAACAGAAGCAAAATCGTGCTGAATACTTCTGTTTGTAAACTGAACTGACTGATGAACAGAAGTGTTCATGAAGCAAGGAAGATACCACTGTACCTGTTGTTACAGGAGGTTTTATTTTTTTTAGACAAGGTCTTGCTGGATAATTCAGGCTGGGCTCAAACTCCTAGTGATCATTCTGCCTTAGCCTCCCAAGCTTTGGGATTATAGGTGTGCACCAGTATGCTCATTTTATGGGATACTTAATCTGAAGCTTGGTTCTGGACCTCCTGTAGATTAATTGTGGGGTGGGGGAGCTGAGGCATGCCTCTTGCCTTCTGAAAATAAGCAAGGATGGGAGTACTTTCTATCCAGGGTATGGTGGGAATTCTCTCTCTCTCTCTAGATAGGTAGATCTATCTAGATATATGATATGAGGATAAAGAAGAAAATTAGGTAGTGTAAGCTGCTATGATGTGAATACTTTCGTGACACCATCTTCTGACCCAATGTCCACATGCAAGGCCTGGACTATTCTAAGAGCAGTGATAAATACCCCTTCCATGGGACCCTAGTATTAACCTCACATGAAACTCCTTGACACTGGTCAAGGTTAGATAGATATATCTATAGATATATATATTAAAAAAAAATACATCAAGAAAAACTTGCATAAATAAGTTAATATTAAATTTATTGAAGATACAATGAGATTAATACAAGTTACCTTTGGCTTCTACAATTATGAGAGGGGGTCAAAATAGTGGTCATTAGCTTTTGACATTAATCAGTATGGTGGACTGCTGAAGTGTGTACTATTTTGTTTTTCTCTCTCTCTCTCTCTGCTGTTAGCTAATTTTATTGTTTGTTGAACTTTTTAGAATTACTTTTTAAGAAAATATTTCAAATACTGTTGTTAAATTTTCTGGTTATAAAATCAATATTCATTACAGAAAATGTGGAAAACTATAGTAAAGAAATAAGCATGCCTATAATCCTTTCATAGCTAAAACAGTTATACTTTAAAGTAATGATATATCCTTATATACACACCTACATTTGAAAACCAGAATATTTTCATATACTTTTCTCTATAAATTACATACTTTTTGAAAAGAAAAAAATTAACATTTCCATGTATGTACTTAACTATAAAATGTTAAAGAAAATTTTTAGGGAATATAAATTTTAAGTTATGTTTCTTAAGTCTTTATAGAAGATAGCACAGATTAATGAACAGTTTGGCATTAACAAAGATGAAGTTATTTGCTATTATCACAGCTACTTTTAGAGCCCATTAAAATGCTACTTGTTCTCCAATGAGTATATTTAAAATAATGTAATTATATTCATTTTGTCTGTATGTAAGTGGTTTAGGAAATCAGTTTTGTTTTATTTTTCTACCATAGACTTGGAAAAAGCTCTAAGGTGTATATACCACTTTATAATTCCAAAATCTGGGTACTCAAGACATGAAAATCTCGGCTATTGGAAACACTAGTACTTCTTAAAAGGGCAATAAAATATATCCAAGAACAGTTCAAATTCATTGAGAATTAACATAAAGGATAAATTTCCAAAATCAGAAAATAACCTTTTTCCTAGCAGTTTCACTGTAATTAACTGTTCTACTGGAAGAGAGAGGGAAGTTGTACATATATGGGGCAGCTCATTATATGTAAAAGCAGGAGAGAGAAATGTAATTTAACTTTTTCTTGATTACTGTAATCATATAAGCAGTGCAAGAATACAGGAATAGTCACAGGGCTGAGTAGGTAGACCTGCTTGCCTTTAAATAAAGTTCATACTGCTCTGGTCTTACCATGATGTCTCCCCTTACCATGAGGTGTGACTTCAGGTTATTAGTATACTTGAGTCTAAGAAAACATAAATAAAGAACTCAGCAGTTAAAAAAAAAAAAAAAAGTACTCAGCAGTGTCTGGCACATGGGAAACATTTAATAAAATGTTTGCTTTGTGATCACTCTCTTCTAATCTGCAACTTCTGACTACTGAAGAAATAAAAATAGAAACTATCAGACTTAATAGGTTCCATGAATTCAATGATCCAAAGTAATAATCTGAGGCTTTATTATATGCCAATAAAGTAATAGAGTTGTTTTCAAACCCTGGTTTAAATTTTAAGTCCCATGGTTTTAAGCACTGTTCAAATGACTTTTTTTTTAATTCTTATAAGATTTATTTTTTCAAAAAAGTAAAAAACTGCTCCTCAGTTCTAAATGTACAGTTATTAAGTATTCTTCTAAATAAATTAGCTTTTAATGACATCAGAAAATAGTCACATATATATGCACCCCCACTTGTGTTCTTTTAGGGTAATAATCTTTTAATTTCTCTCTAGGGAGCTTTCCTTTCCCTACTTGGTGGGAAAAGTATTCTTGAAGGAGTTACCTCTGTCCCAGCCTAGGAGTAGAATATTTGTCTTAGCCCAACTGCTCATCTAGTTCATTCTTTTGCTCACTGCAGGTCCAATGATGGGCATGTGTCCTAAGTAAAGGCCATCAGACACAGCAGGCAAGGGCTTTGCCAGAGAATATGCAGGTGTTTGTATCTCTTGATTTTCTTCTTTTTTTTTTTTTTTGGAGGAGCCAGGGATTGAACTCAGGCCCTAGTGCTTACCAAGGAATGATTTTCTCTTTTGAACATAAAATAGACAGGCTGGAGGATCTGGAGCTAACGCTCTCCTTACACTTTCAAATGAAGCCTAAAGGTAAATGTGATAAACTGAGAAAAAAACGAACATTTTATAATACTGTGTGAATACAAACATTGTGCTTAATATAAGTTCTACTAGACGTAGTAACTTACATGATTCCTTTCTTCATTTCACTGGATATCCTGCTACTTAAGAATCCTACTTGAGACATCTACCTGTTATCTATTAAAACAGAAACAGTATTTGTATATACTCCTCCATAAGTCTCTTTTAAGGCAGGCACAGAACTCACCCTGAACTGGCCACATTATTTACACTGACCCTAGATTGGCCTAACATTCTGATACAGCTCTGAAATATAAAATTCCAGGCTGTAGTCAGTTTCAACAGCTTCTGTAGCTTAAATAAAATTAAAATGCATCCTTTAGAAGTTACAGTACTTACAGTAAGCAAGCTAGAGGAACTCAGTGTATTCACCCAGTATTTATTCCATAATAGCTCAAGTAATTTTCGATCCAAAGATGATTTGAAATATGAGACTTCTAAGGCATAGTATCTATGCAAAGAAAGAATAAATTCACTTAGTGAAAACATGTTCTATTTAATTATGTCATATGAAAGTTTTATATGAATTTAACTAAACTGTGTTTTATATTCAGGTTGTTAAACTCTACAACCCGGGAAGCTGAGGCAAGAAAACTGCTGAGAATTTGAGACCAGCCTGGGCTACACAGTGAGTTCAAGGCCAGTCTGAACTATATAGTGGGACCTGTCCCCCAAAATATAAAATGATCAGAATTTATGAATGACATATTCATACCACCTGGTTTATGATTCTAGCTAATAACATATACACTAATGACCTTCCTCTATAGCATCAGTAAAATTATCTTTTCTTTTTAACTTTTTCCTTTTAGCTTTTGAGTAGGCTCTCATGCAAGGTGGGCTTGCTTTGAGGTTATTGTCTCAGCCTCTCAAATAGCTGAGATTACATTACATTTTTAAAAGTAACAAATATTTAAATATCTCAGTAGGCTCTGTACATGACTAGATATAAAGAAGCACAAGAGATTTCTTCACTTTGAAGAAATCAGAACTTATATAGGAAAGTGGTATGAATCTGAATGTTAAATGTAACACTGAAAACAGTAACTGATACCACAGTGTATATATAATATGAATCACAAATTAGGTATTAGAAATAGGTAGGTGTAGAGGAGCTCAAGTGGTCATTTCCAGCTAGAACTGCTTGAGAAGCCCAAGGGAAAAGGAGAGTTCTTGCTTGAGTCTCTGGGATAGTTATATTGAGAATAAGGGTGGTATTAGGTAGAAAGCCTTAATCCATGACAAAGAAAGATACATAAGGGATAATAAACTAGTCTGGCTGGACAAAAAGAGTTATGTGAGGAAAACTTAGATAGCAGTACTGATACTGGGGTTTTAACTGGTAGATGATGTTATATACAATTTAAAGTTTATCATTTATCCTTTACATAGGGCTCATAGAAGGTGTTTCAGCAGAGCAATGATATAATTGAAGGGGTGTTTTGGAAAGGTGTCTGTAAGACTTTCAGGGGGTATCAGGAGAAAAACTCAAGGCATCAGAGACCCACAAATGAAGCTCTTGAGGCAAGGGAAGACAGGAAGATAAAAAAGGGTAGAATTTAGGCTCATGGCACAAGACAAAATTACATGGGGAAAACAAAAAAAGCCTGTTGTTCAGCAGTGATGAAATGAAAGGAAATTAAGACATCAGGATTATGAGATGATCTTTTCATCATTAAGACATCTGCATGTCTGAACACAGAATGGAAGCAGTGAGTGGAAGTGGAATAGTATATGGCTTAAGCAACTCTCAGTTACTTTTTACTCATTGCTAGGATAAAATACCTGACACCCAAAATTAAGGAAGGAAAAGTTTATTTCTTTAGCTCACAGTTTGTGGAGGTTTTAGTCTATATTTGATTTGTTCTCAGGCAGAGTGGCACATGGCAGAGAGTAGTTAGCTGTTCATGGCAGCACGAAACAGCAAAGAACCAAGAGAAGGGCAGCAGCTGTGGCTTTTTGCCAGCATCTCTCCCCTCCTTATTCATTACAAGTTACCCTGGGGCTAGGGGTATAGAGCTCACATAATGGCCATGCCCTCCTCTTGAATAGGATGAAGATTTTTACAAACTAAGAATCCTGGCTCTCTGCTGAGTCACTTAATTGAACTTCCAAACTTCTCAAGTTCACACAACGTATCAACTACCACAATCCACCCCTTGTGAACTTGGTACCTGGACATTTTTTTTAAACCAGTTTTTAGATAGAAGGATATGTTTATTTTTAACATTGTATATAACTCAGACATTATAACACAGCTTTAACAATCTTTAAGACACATAACATTTTGCCTCTGGACCACCGAAAGGCTCATGTATATCTCTTTATGTAAGGGGACTTGGTCTATTTTTAAGAACTGCCAAACTTTTAACGGTTTTAGTGTTGATGAAAAGCTGTGAACCCTTGTATAAATGAAAAGTCAAAACTTTTAACATTTAAGAGTATAAGATAAAAAATCACCATCTTAAAAGGTCTATACAGGAGGATATAAACCACTGAGACCAAAACAAGTCTAAAATCTAGAAGTCTAAATCCTAAGTCTTATAGTTTTATGTGGAACATCTGAAGCAACCTGTAACAAGTTGTGAGCTCTAAAAGCCTTATATGGTTCCTGTAGCACTGTTGCTGGTAGCGCCCATGGTTTTCAATCCTGCTTTGTTCCCTCCTTGTAGCTTCTTTTAGACAATCTATATTTCTGACCTTTTTAAACTTTTGGGATTTTCACTGAATAGGCTTTTTACTCACAGCTTTGTATATTGCCCTCTCAGGGGCACATTGCCTGGCCTCCCAGGCCTTTTGAAATTTGGGTGGAAGCCTTGTTTTAAAAAATTTATTTAGTGGATTAAAGCACCTGCATACAGTTTGTAGGGGCTGGGGGTTCAATCCCCAGGGCCTGTCGTGCTGGTCCCATTCCTAGGACGTGCTGAGACAGCAATTGAGACTGGGCATGGTGGTGCACACCTATAATCCCAGCCCTTGAGAGGCTGTGCATAGGTCAATCACTATGAGTCCCATCTAGTAGTGAGACCCTGAACACCCTCTAGACCCTTCCCTAAAATAAAAATAAAACAAGTATTTAGTACAGGGTCTCACTCCATAGATCGAAGTTGTAGTGCTTCCTCCTATATTCAACCTCCCAAGCTCTGGGATTACAGGTGCAAATCACCATGCCCAGTCTCAGTCACCAGTCTCAGCACTGGTATGGTACTCCAGGGATTGAACCCCGGTACTTGCACCTGCCTAAGCAGGTAGTTTAATCCACTGAGCTATCTGGCCTGTCCTAGGTGGAAGCCTTTTTAACCTCAGAACTCTTGTATTTTGAATGTACTTAAAATTAATACCATGTGGATGATGCCAAGGGCTGCTGCCAGATAAAGAAATAGCCAGGATTTCTTTTGGGGGGAGGGGGTGCTGAAAGGGTCGAGTTTCTGGATTGGTGAACACTGTTAACATGATTTTGAGGAACAAAATTTTAATGTTGGTGCCATTTTGGAAACTGATGTAGAGATCAGTATGGCTGTAGACATAAATGCATTTCTTAGGCACTTGTATTTTTTTCTAAAGAGGTAATTTAATCTACAAATTTGACTAAATCTGAGTTTGATTTTTTTTTTTTGGGGAGAAACAACTTCATGTATATTTCTAAACAGTAATATGATGCGGCCTCTATTTTGGAACATGAGGCTTTGTAGCTTTTTTTTTTTTTTTTTTAAAGCAAAGTCTTTTACCCTTGTGATTTTGAGGCTGTGAAGGGTGAGAACTTAATCACTACTTGTGATGTCCTCAGGACACCTTTTTATTTATTTATTTATTTATTTGGGCAATGGAGATCTCAGCTCTATCTTTGTAGTCTATTGTCTTTTTGGCACCTTTTTCTTTTTTGGCCAAACTCACATTTTAAATATCTTGTTGGGCTCTTTGTTTTTGACTGTCAACATATATCTGACTAAAAGCCCCCAAAATAGCCATACCAGTGCCTCAACATTTGACTGCCTTGAGATTTTTTTGTAAGATTAATTAGTCTACTGTATCAACCACTACAGCAACTATTGGGTTCTGGTGCTTTACCTATACCCTGATTTAATCTTCCCTACAACTATACATGGAAGAATTTATTACGTGCATTCTCTAGATTAGGAAATAGATTCAGTGCTATTAATTTGGATCTGTAATGTACCCCAAAGGCTCATATATTGAAGGGTTGATCTCTGCCCTATGTTTAAGAAGAGAGGCCTAGTAGAAGGAAGTTAGGTGATTAGGGGTATGGCTCCTAGGCCCTCCTTTCTTTCTCTTTGGCTTCCAACCAGAAGGTAAGTAGCTTCCTCCTTGAGACAGTCCTTCCATGACATAATGCCTTGTTACAGATTTACAAAATAATGGGTCCCTGAAAATAGACTGGAAAATTTGAAACTGTGAGCCAAAATAAACCTTTCTTGTTCATAAATTGTTTTTCTTTGGTCTTTTTGAGACAGGATTTCACTATGCAGTTCAAGCTGGCCTTGAACTCAAGTTGTACCCAGGCTGGCTTCTAATTCATAATGAATTAGTTGTATCCTTGCCTCAGCCTCCTGAGCGCTAGGACTACAGCTGTGTGCCACTAAGCCCAGCCTTCCTTATAATTGGACTCATCTCAGGAAGCTAATGCAAAGACCTTGTTTAAAGCTACATAGCCAGAAAGAGACAGAAGGATATAAAAAATTGCATCCATTATTAAAACATGATTTATATATATAAAGTGTGGATTTTAAGGAAGAATTTTAAAAATGAGGCACAGGAGGCAAGAGTTACAGGTAAGAATAGAAGGAGGCATTCAAGGGAAAAGGTCACTTTTAGAGTTAAACCATTGAGACATGAAATAAAGGTCCTAGATTCAGATAAGATGGAATATGAGGGTCTAGAATAGATTAGATATTTTTGTTTTTTAAGACAGGGTCTCACTATGTAGGCTAGCCTTGAACTTACTATATACCCTAGGCAGACCTCAAATTCATGGTGGTTTTTTTGCTTCAATCTCCGAAGTGCTGGGATTACATGTGTACAACACTAAGTCCAGCCATTAAGTTGGTGCATCATCACAAAAATCACTATTTTATGTATTTAGTACAAGGTCTATGGGATCTCACTACCTAGACCAGACTCGTAGTGATCCTCCGGTTTTCAGCCTCCCAAGTGCTGGAATTACAGATGCTTACCACCATGCCCAGTCTTAGCTGCCAGCTCAGTGTGACTGATGCCAGAGATTGAACCCTGGTCCCTGCACTTGCCTAAGCAGGCACTTCAGCCCAAAATTACTATTTTAATTTCTTAAATCGATATAATGAATTTTTTTCCTCTAAAATGTAGTGATTAGCTGCAAATCTCAGCAGAGAATATTCAAAATTACTAAAGCTAAATTCTCAATTTTTTTTTTTTTTGGCGGAACTGGGGATTGAACTCAGGCCCTTGCACTTGCCAGGGGGGAGCTTCTGAGCCATCTCCCTCACCCCAATTCTCAACTTCTGTAGGAATAGTTAATAATAAGATCCTGCTGAGAACTTGAAGCCAAGAAGTGACATGATTAGCATATTGTTGAAGATATGGGGTAAGTGCTTAAAAGAATGACAATAACACCTTAGGTGACTGCCTCTAGGGGATGGTGAGATACATTTAGAATGAAAAGGAAACTGCCCTTCAACATTTAAAAATTAGGATGTAATTCACATACACTTAAACATACAATTTTAACATACAATTCAGTGATTTATCATAAAAAAATACAGTCTTTGCTAAATAGAAATTGGGTATTTTCAGGTATACAAACAAGTTAGTGTCAGGCTGGCCCTCAATACCTTTCAACTAATTTATTATGGGCCAAGTTATCTTGTATACTGAAAAAATGTTCACAGTTGTGTGATTATTAATAAAACCTTTGAACATTATCACAAATTCTTATCTTTTCAGATTTAAAAAGGTTTTATACTATGAAACACATTTTGTTTACACTTTTTACTCCTTAGTAACAAAGTGTTGGACAGAATGGGGTCTCTGAGGTTTGTTACAGTAATACTGGCACTAAATACAGTTTTGAATGACTTACTGTTTACAGTGTACACCAAAATCTTCTATTTTATTTAGTGGGATAGTTTGATATTCAGAAGGTCCTTCATCAGGAGGTTTATAGCCCTAAATAAAACAACAACAACAACAACAACAACAACAAAAGAAATCAAGATTAAAAACAAAAGAACAGAAAACTCCAAGAAAAGCATTTTTTACTATGCAGCTTTTTATTTTAGAAACATTATTTTGGGGAGTGAAATGTTCAGCATAAATATGCCAATACACAGGCAGAGTAGCACATGCCTATCTTCTCACCAAGTGGGAGAGTTCAAGGCCACCTTGGATTACATAATGAGAAATGTCTCAAAAAGCCAAAACCGAAACATTCTAATACAATAAAAGAAGAAACATTTGCTTCTACCCTTTTCCTGGTGGCTGTAAGCTGGATTTGCTGACATATTCATTTTTCTTGTTCATAGGTACTATATTTCTTAAGTATCTATTGCAGTATGTAAGCTTCTTCCAGGGAAGGATATAAATCTGTGTAGTCCTGTTATTTCTCTAGTTATCTGTCAGAATGCCATGGGCATTCTTATAAGAAAGTTATTACTTATTAAATACTTATTAAGAAATAAAGGCTGTTTTTCTCATAAAGCTAACAATATAGAGTCTGCCAAAAAAAAATGTATACACACTTCAGTAGTTCATCACACTAATACATGACTGGAAGCTAACTGCCACCACCTGAAGCACCTTTTATAATTATACAGGCTAAGGTAGCTTGTATTAATCTTATGATACCTCTGTAAGTTTAGTATTGAAATATTAATACAAGTATTTCTTTTCCTGATGTATAATTTTGTTTTGGTGGACTCATAAGTGTATTTTTTGCTAGGGGTAGTTTGTGGTAGCTTGCTATTTTATAAATATTATTAAATTGTCTTAAGGTTAAAAAGATATTAATCATAGCATTATTTTTTTTTGTACCTGAAATAGAACTCAGGATATCATGCTTGCCAAATAGCTGCTGTGCTGCTGAGCTAAATTCTGGCCCTCATAGCATTATCTTTAAAAATAAGTAACAGTGACAGGGGCCAGGGAGATGGCTCAGTAGAATAAGAGCTTCCCTGGCAAGTGCAAGGGTCTGAGTTCAATCCCCAGTTCCGCAAATAAAAAAACAAACAAAGAAACAAAAAAAGGTAACAAATCTGAGCAATTACTTTATTTATTTATTTTTTGTCTTTTTGAGACAGGGTCTCACTATGCAGTTCAGGCTGGCCTTAAGCTCACTTTGTAGCTCAGGCTGGCCTTCAACTCACAACAATCCTCCTGCCTCAGCCTCCCAGAGTGCTGGGATTATAGGCATGCGCCACCATGCCCCTCAGCAATTACTTTAAAGATAACAATATGCAATATAATAACAATTGTTAATTTCTTATCATTTTGTTTTGAAATTCTGTATTCTTTTTAATATTTTTTTAGAGTTAGAAAAAAACAAAAATAAGTAATAAATTTGGAGTTTAAAAAATTATGAAGGGCCGGGGAGATGGCTCACTGAAATAAGTGCTTCCCTGGCAAGCACAAGGGCTTGAGTTCAATCCCAGGTTCTGAAAAAAAAAAAAATAATGAAGACTTGTAAGTTAAAAAATTACCTTTGGATATGTCCTAAAAGCCCCAAGATTCACTTTCCCTGCAGATATTGTTCTTGTTGGGTCAATCTACAAGAAAAATATATTCATTATCTGTCAATATAAATCATTGTCTCCATATATGTAAACATTCCAAACCTAGAAATACATGTGTACATATATACATACATACAATAACCAAACAATAAAAAGAAAATAACCAAAAGACTCCAAATAAAAGTTCAATGAAAGAAGTAAATATACAAGTTCTTTACATTTAATTTAGAGATTAAACTTAGTTATTACATCATTTAAGAAGAATATTATTGGAGGATCTATTCATGTTTTTAAGTTTCTTTTTCTGTTTTGAGAAATCAGTAATTTCTACTTTTCTCCTAGAAACCTGGGTTGCATTTGAAACACTGGGCTTAACAGCAGCTACTGCTCTAGCAATTTCTACTTGCTCAACTCAGTCAACACTGAATGCCTAAGAATTGGGTGTGAGACTGAAGTGCGATGATTACCTTATTTATGGGGGTAGATTGAGGTTAGGTGAGAGATGCAGAAAGGGTAAGTAAGCTGCTCAATGTTCCAGCTTCTAAGTGGTAGAATTCAGATTTAAACCATTTTTTTTTTTTTTAATGTATTTCGTACAGGGTCTAACTACACAGATCAGATGTGTAGTGATCCTCCCAAGTGCTGGGATTATAGGTGCACACCACCACACCCAGACTCAGTTACTCTCTCAGTGTGCCCCAGGGGTGGGGACAGCACGGCATGCTGGGGATTGAAACCTGGTCCCTGCACCTGACTAAGCAGGTGCTTTTAGTCCACTGAGCTATCTGGCTGGCCCAAGCCTTGATGTTTTGATTTTTTTGTACACTTGCTTTCATAAATCTTTAAAAAGTTAATTAAAATTGGTTTTAAAAGTACTCACCACAACTGCTACAAAAGGTTCCTGGAACTGCTGGTTTAGCATCTGTGTGCTTACGTCAATCCCAGAAAGCCAACAGCCATATCCAGGGTGGCTGTGGTACCAGCCAATTGCGTTTTCAAGGCGGCCAACCTAATATACAAAGACAACTGAGTTTGAAGCACCTATCTGATCTCAGAGACACTTGTCACCTGTTTTACATAGCATTCTGGCAAAATTACAGTGTGTACAATGGCTTAAAGTACATGTTGGTTTCAAGTAAAGAGAAAAGGATTTTAAAAAGGTAACATATATAAAAGGACATAATTCAGAGAGTACAAATTATTGAAGTCTCTTTTCTTTCTCTTTCCTCGCAAGTACCTAGTATCTCAGCCATGATGTTACTCCTATAGTTAATTGCTTACCCTTCTTTGCACCTATGTAGATTAATGAAAACACACACAAAATATAATGGCATATATATAGAATACCATGTATATGTTTTACACTTTGTATCTTTACTCAAATGATTTTGGAATTTTAGCCATTTAAGTTTGCAAGTAAATGCAGAAAGCTACATTTTTTCAAGGCTGCTATAGTAGTCCTTTAATAGATGTACTATAAGTTGTTTAATTAGCTTTATACTCAGGAATATTGTTCCTAAACTTATGTGAATTTCATTTTTTTGGCTCAAGAAGGATTGAACTCAGGGTCTTCAACATACTAAGCATGTAGCCCAGTGCCATCACCTTTTAAACTTATCTAATAGTGTGAAAGCATATCTGGAAAAAAAAAAAACAAACCTATGCTATTAATTTATCAGGCTTTTAATCTCATCTTTTATATAGAAATTATTAAATTTAAAACATAAAATTCAATGTGAAGAGAATAGTTTTAAGTTTAGAGACTGAAAAATCATTTTGAGACTATAAGTTGTCATTACTAAACTTAAGAAACAGTATTTTTACCTGTTTGGCATTTTCTATGTATGCAGCCATGTACTCATATGCAGCAGCTTGAGCATTTACTCGGGTTTCAGTGCCCTCTACAGGTAGAGCAAAGCTGTCCATAATGATCATGGTTTCCCCATCCACCTTTCCAAGCATCAAACCCATCACTTCCAGGTTGCCTCCTGATCTGGCGTGCATCACCATTTTCAACAGAGCCAGTGCTGAGATTTTACAGTACTTAAAGTAATGGTGACTAAAAAACAAAAAAGAAAAAAATCAGGGTGCAATTGAATTTCCCATATTAAGTACAATTTCAAAAGATAGTTTTTATTAATATATTGAGTAGGGAAGGCATTTGCAGGGATGGAATGGGTGCATAAAATATGAGTAGAAAAAGGAAGTAGGAAGAGTTCCTACAGGCCTTGGTAGCAATAAAATGAGACAGTTCTGTGAAGTAATCCCCCTTGGAAGAAAGGAAAATCTCAAACTGTTGAAATGAAGGAATAACGATCAACAAAAAACATGATCAGTTTAACAGGCTTTTCTTCTATTAATCTGAAATCATATCTCTGATTTTGACTCTGACTGAATGTCTGTACCTAAACCTTCTGAGGCCTAATTCCTAATTATGCTTGTCTAAGCACATGGCTGAACCTACTACTCCCCAACTGTGATGGTGGTATAACTGCTCAATGCCTATGCCTCAGTTCCTTTATCTGTAAGCAAGAATTGTCAAACTTGTCATCAGAATGAAATAAAGTCAATAAAAAGTATAAAATGCTTAGGTTAGTGCCTGGTACACTAAAACATTAACAAATGCTATTATTAGCATTAACAATCTGTTTCATATGGTGCTTTTAAAAGAATAGTGTGTTGAAAGGGTTGGCTTCTCTTCTGATAACAGGCTCAAAATAAAAACTGTAATTCCCACAATCACTATTCTAGATGTTATCACTGGAAGTGACTAAATTCCTGAATAAAATTATATTTTGTTATCATTGATGCTGCCTGAGAAAGCTATACTTACTGTAACTATAGTCACAGACCGACAGGGAAGATGACAAACTTCAGATATTTAACAGACTGCATTAGCCTGCTGTAGAATTAACCAATCAGACAATTAACCAGGCTACATAACATGGTTAATCAATGTCTTGAGAAGCCTTTATAAGTGCTTGCCCACAAAAAACAACTAAGTTTAATTTCTAGCCTTTGGCAGATTTCAACCACAAGCTGAAAGACAGGGATATTTGGTCTTGGAAGTCATGACATGAAGTGCTGGTGCTCTCATTTAGTGGGGAAAAGAAAACAGGTAAACATTATTGTGTTCCCATTACAGAAATTTTGGACCCTTTTGATGTATTACCTCATCTAATCTGTACAATATTACCATTAGGCAGGTTTTAGTTTTGTTTTACAGATAAATTTTACAGGTACTGCAATTATACTAATTTAAAAAGGCAATGAAAAATATAGTACTGGGTTGTCATTTGTCATGAACATTAAAGTGAAAATCCCTAGTTCAGCCCTGCCCGCTCTCAAATTGCTTTTTTCTATTTTTTTGGTGCAGGGTCTCACCATGCATGCAGCCCACATTCATAGTAATCTTCCTGCTTTTTGTCTCCCACGTGCTGGGATTACAGGCTCACGCCACCATGCCCGGATTGTATCGCCGGCTCAGTGCAAATTAAGACATTAATAAACTTGCTAAAATTGAACACCAACAATAAAAGCCAGCCTTGTAAAAAACTGAGGCAGATAGCTGTGTGCGGTGGTGCACCCCTGTAATCTCAGCACTTGGGAGGCTGAAGCAGGAGGATCTCTCACAGACCCTGTCTCAAAAAACAAAAATGGGGCTGGAGATTTTGCTCAGTGGCACAGCACCTGCTTGGCAAATGGGCACCCACACCCACACCCACAATATCACCAAAACTAAAAACACCAAACAAACAAAAAGCAGGCAGATGAAGTATGTTATCTCGCTGAACAGTTCTATTTTTCAATTAATTTGGTTTTGTACTCACCCCTAATAAAATCTCAGGATAAAAAAGTAATTTTAGGCATAAACAACTCTAATCTTAACACTCCTGGGGATGTTTGGATTTTAAAAAGGCATAACGGGCTTTAAGCCTGATTTTTGTAACTTCTAGCTTCTGTGTACTGGTGGAGTAACATTTTAGAGCTGGGGTAAAGCCTTAAAAAGTGCCTATAATTACTAGCAATAAGAAATGATCGTAGATTTCTAAAAGATGCCTCTTAGCTATTTTAAGACCCTTGGCCTGGGGCTGGCGAGGCAGCTCAGGGAACGGGGTATGATCTCATGTACTATATGCTGCACAAGCCCGGGCCCGGGTAACTGAGCCGGCCACGGAGACCGGGCGTGGTGACGCAAACCTGGGCTGAGGAGACTGAAAATGGATGATGACTACGAGTCTGAGCTGCATAGTGAGACCCTGCATCAAATACATTAAAAAAACAAGACAAAACAAAACAACCTTGGCCTATCGATTACATTTCTTCAAACAGTTACAATCCCAGTTTGTGATCAGCTGAAGGCCCCTTGAACCCATCGTCATGGATTCATGGCAGAATAGGTAGCATATATGGTAACAGTGATGTTGAGAAGTGAGAGCTTAAGTCAGTGCTTGTTTTCCTTTTACATCCTCAAGGGGCAAACGGGTAAGAGTTAATAAGGGAGTTAGAGCAGGCTCTAGCGGAGAGTTGGTCTGAAGAATCAAAATCTCCCACGCGCATACTCTTTCCCCATTCCCTCGGGTGAAGAGGCGCTTTCCACCCGCCTCAACCCCCCCACCCCTGGGGTCTCTTAAATTCTCGCCAGCCCTTCCCTCCCCAGCGTCTCGCCGGGACCTCCTCACTCCTTAGTCCAGGGCTTCGCTGCGAGGATTTCTTGCTGCTGTTTTTTGTCGTATTTGTAGATTTCATCGATACTCTGGGCTTCCTGCATGTTGTTGGCCAATTCCCAGGTTTTCTGAGCCATACCGCTCCCGGACGCCGCCATCGCCGAGGAATTGGAGAAATTGTCGCCTCGACCAACCAAAACCCAACTTTACTTTCGCTAGGTCTCGGGATGTGGGCCTCGGACCTTACTCACTACAGATGCGAACTCTACTAGATTCCGGAGGAAGCCATGACACCTAAAACAGGAAGTAGAGTTGGTTCAAACCATTCGGGCGCGGTAGGGGCTCTTCAGTAAGTGCCATAAAAAGCAATTTAACTTTAGTTAACGGGAGAGCGAATAATAATAGTATTGTCGAAGAAGTGAGAACACACTGCCTTGGAAAAGTTTATGCGTGAATTAGGATCGACAAAACGATTCGGTATGGTAATGGTATACCCTGTCGTACCGGAAGAAGGGCTTGATACCGCTATGCCAGCAACTGGAATTGGGCGTCTCTGTTTGTACTGCGCAGGCTCAAATCCGCCATGTTGGATGTGGGCGGAGCCCTAGACTAGGGTGAAGTGTGTGTGGGTGTGGGTACCTAAAAAAGTACCTTGAAAGACTGAAAAGTAAGGATGTCTTGGGAAAAACTGAGATGTAAGTAACTCTGGGTGCCGATTTTTGGAGAGGAAGATAAACGTGCCATCTATTTTAAGATGAATGCACATGAGTAAATCTCCGCAGGCTCTTGGTTGTTCGGTACTTTGCTCCTACCTGCTTTCACTTTTTTGCGAGGAGGCAGTGAACACTCATGGCTTTTTTTTTTTTTTTTTTTTTTTTTTTTGAGGAACAGGGTATTGAACTCAGGCCCCTACGCTTGCCAGGCAAGCGCTTATTCTACTGAGCTATCTGCCTTGCCCCTCTTGGCTTGTTAAGATGACAAATTTATTATTGTTCTAAAAATTTCCAATACTCTTTTATAAATAGGTACAAGTTTAGTCTTAAGTTCATTCCTGTGAACTGCCGTTGCAGTTAATTGTACAATTAACTCCATCAATCTTTCTTACAGTTAATGCGATATTTAGTCGCGTTATGTTTTCATGATTGGTCTGTCTCATCTCCCCATTCTAGATTCTAAGTTTCAAGACACGGACCAAGTCTATGTTTACTATTTTATCTTTAACGCCTGTAAGTATTTAATAGCACAAGTGTTTAATAGCAATCGTGCTGGGAGTTAGGCGAAACATCACAGTTCCTCATAAGCTGCTGTCTACGGAATTCTTGTTTCATCTCTTCAGTCCTTCCTAGAGCTTTTTATTCTTAACTGGCTTACCAAGGCAGGTTGTGTTCAGCATTGCTGGACTCTCTGACATTTCTGTCAGGGAGCTCCTATTGATTTTTAAAAACACACTAAGAGATCTTTACCATGCATCTTTTCTGGACTTTTCCCTATATTTTCTATGGTGTTTGTAAAGCTCTGTAGCTGATTTTATAACTGTAATTGTGCTTTGTAGTAATGACATTTTCCTTTTCACTATATGTAACGTTTATGTTGTGTCTGACTTTGAATGTGTAGTGCATAACGTAGTTAAAAGCAGAAACGACTGTACAACAGCGTGAGGGTTATATATTTCATTTGGAGATTATTTTCCTTTAAAATCACCTTATAGGAGGAATCAGGAGTTATGTTACATGCCTGGGAGGCTGAACTAGGAGCCTGGACTGGGCAGTTTAGCAACTTAGCAAGAGATTGCCTCAAAATAAAAAATGTAAGGAGCTGGAGATGTGATTCAATGTGAAGACCTTGGGTTCATTGCTCAATAGGAGAGAAGAGACGAAAAGGGGAGAGAAAAGAGGGAGAGGGAAAGGAAGAGGGAAAAGGAAAGAGAGGGAGGGAGCGAAACCCTAAACGCGATAACCTGACAATGGAAGTTAAGATATGTTCGGGACCTTAGAATACATTAATAACAAGTGAGGAAAGGGGGAGAGAAAAGGAGAGGGAAAGGAAGGGAGGAAAGAAAGGGTAGAAGGAGGAAGTGAGAAGAAAGGGAGGGGAGTGAAACCCCAAACGCCACAACCCGACAATGGAAGTTAAGATATATTAGGACCCTTAGAATACATTAATAACAAGTGAAATTATCCTAGAGAGCTAGATATCTCTTTTCTAGTGGTAGCATAGGGTCACTTTAGTTTAAACTAAATAAAACGTTGAAATTGTAATGAAAGCCCAGGACATAAAGTAGAGCAGCCTCCTGGGCTAGGAGTAATGCCTTGGAGAAATATGTCCCGACTTTCCTTGCCCATTTTCCTTTCTAGGGTCACACACTCTTCGTAGATACGCCTGCTCTTGGGGGTGGGGTTCAGAGAGATTGGAATCGATTTAGCCTTGGCTCCCGAGATTCGACGACGGTCTTGCGGGGTGCCTCTGGGGGCTGAGCTGCAGTGCGGCCTCCGAGGCGGCTGGGGGCGCCCTCTGTCGTGCGTCTTTCCCGGCAAATCCCGTGGAGGCGGTGCCACGCCGGGCGGTTGGCAAAAGGCGGGCTGAGGGTTGGGCCCGGGAGGCGGGGCCCGGACGGGCGGCTTGTCACAGGATCCCTCGCCGGGCGGGTAGTAGAGAGCCGCGCTAGGTCGCTGTGTGTCACCCCAGCTGAGCCTGCTTTCCGGAGTAAGAGTCCGCTGGCCGAGTCTGGGGAGCAGGTCGGGCGATGTGGCCTGAGGACGGACGGGCGGGCCGGGCGACAGTTCCGGGACTGGACCTGGCCGCCGGTGGGGGCCGGAGCATCTGGGGCTGCTCGCGTGACGACCGGGTCGGCGGGGTCCTGGAGTTACTGACGCCGGAGCTGAGGGTTTCGGGTCTCGAGCCCGCTGGGCAGGACGAGGGAGGTCCCGGAGGCTAAGGCTTGGGGACGCGTGGTCGCCGCGCGGGGCGGCAGCTAGGGGCTTAGGGCGGGGTTTCCCGGAGCTAGCTGTGGGCTGAGGTGGTACCGGAGTCGCGGCTCCCAGGTCGGGACTCGGTGCCTGGGTTACAGAGGCCGGGGCTTGCTGTGGGTCTGTGGGGGTTTCGCATCGGCCAGCTGCATCCTGTCCCCTAGTTACACGGTGCAGACTCGGTCTTCGCCTTGTCGGGTGGCGTTGAGAGCCGGTTGCCTGACAACGGGCTGACGCTTTCTAGAGTCAGCCACTCCCGTCCGCAGGGGCCGGGTGGCAGCTGCTAGGCTAAGCCTCCTTGACCGTCAGTCCTCCTCTTTGGGAATGGTTAATGTTCAATTAACGCTTGCATACTTGTGAGCCCAGGCACTGCCACTAGCGTTTTACTTCGCAAGTAAAAATCATCCCCTTAACCTCCACGAGGTTGGTGCTGGTATGACCCCTCTCGTCCTTGTCCTCAGTGGTTAACTGGCCCCTTGAACTTATTTAAAACTGCTCTGATTTTTAGGAATGTTTTCTGAAATTTAATTAGGTTTTTCTTTAGTATTAGCCATGGAGCACTTTTTTTTTTTTTGTATTTAGTATAGGTTCTACAAGGTCTCACTGCACAGATTGGGACACGTAGTGATCCTCCTGTTTTCAGCCTCCCAAGCGCTGGTGTTACAGGCGCATGCCACTATGCCCAGTTTGGTACTCATCTTTGTTTTTTTTTTTTTTTTTTCATTTTAAATTTATTTATTTGGTACAGGATCTTGTTCCGTAGCTTGGACTCAGAGTGATCCTCCAGTCCCAGCTTCCTCAGCTCTGGGATCACAGAGGTCCACCACCATGCTGGTTTTGATGGCTGGCATGGTACACTCTGGGTTCTGTGTCCTGCAAGGCATGTGGTACCGGGGATTGAACCCCAGTCCTTGAGTTTGCCAGGCAGACATTTAGACTGCTGATCTGTCTTCCCATCCCTGGGACATGCTATTTAGGAGACTTTGGTTCTCAAGATCATAGGATTTAAAAAAAAAAACTAGATTGGGAGAAGACTGGATGTCAATGTGAACCATCAAATTTTCAAACGCTATGATTTATGAAATTGAGGGAAAGAATTGAGTACACTAATTTTCTGAATCTTAGAAGAATGGAAAATTTATGGTCTCATTTCTACTCATATAATAAGTACTAAAGGCTTAAACTTATGATTTAGAGGTGCTGTGTTTAGAAGTTTACCTTTTTTTTTTAAGTCCTGGGGACTGAACCAAAAGCCTCAAGAGTGCTAATCAGGTGTTGCACACTGAGCTAGATACCATCAGCTGGAAGAGGCTTTCTTTTGAGAAGTGAATGTTTATATGAATAATGATTACAGAAATACAGGAGTAATTAATTAAATATAGTTCAGTGATTTCTAGGTGTCAGATACATATTAATGCATTTTATTTTTTCTAACAACTCTGAAAGCAATTTCTTTCTTTTTTTTATTTTTTTTGTGGTACTCGGGGATTGAACTCAGGACCTTGCACTTGCCAGGCAAGCGCTTATTCTACTGAGCCATCTCTCCAGCTCTTTCTAACAACTCTGGAGTAGGTAGTGTCTTACTTTTCCTTTTGCTGAGACAAAATACCTGATGCTCAGAAATAAGGAAGGAAAGGTTTGTTTGTTTGATGGTTTATTTATTTATTTATTTTTGTGGAACCGGGGATTGAACTCAGGCTCTTGTGCTTGCCAGGGAAGCGCTTATTCCACTGAGCTGTTTCCCCGGCCCCCAGAAAGGTTTGTTTTCGTCACATTTGGAGAGGTTTCAGTCCATACTGAGCTGGCTCCAAAGCAGTGTCACATGGCAGAGTGGTTCATGGGGGGTGGATAGCAAAAGTAACAACAAAAAGAGGGGAGCAGCAGAAAGCAAGCCCCTTTTCCTCCCTTTTGTCGTGTATAGGCTGCCCACTCTAGTTGGGGTACAGCAGTGATACCCTAATCTCAGCATTGGACTGAATCAATCATAAACTCTAGAAACCTGCCCCATGATTGTATGAGGCTATGGAGGGACATCTAGATGCAAGATGTAATAGGTTACATTTTATAGATGAGGAATTTTAGGTAGAGAGAAGGAATGTACCTGACTCATCAATCACATTGAATCAATAGGTGATGGAAATGCTCTTTCAGTAAAACAAATCTCTTTACATACTGTGTAAATACCTGTTAATAATACTTGGAAAGCTGAACATGGTGGCACATGTGTATAATCCCAGCACTCAAGAGGCTGAGGCAGGAGGATCACTATGAGTCCAAGGTCAGCTTGGATTATATTAGGGAGTTACATAAGGAAGAGCTGCCTGCACTATATAATGAGACAATATTTCAGAAACAAACTTGGGAGAAATGCTTGTTAATGATACTCTGAAAAAAAGTTGTGAGTGATACCTTGTAGAGTGTCAGGAAGGTAGTTCCATTTAGGTTTTTTTTCAGCTGGTATTTCTGGCAATTTGATCCTTAAGTTATAAACACTTTCACTGCATTTTTTACAGAGGCTCTACCTATCAACCCACTGTCTTTTATTCACTAAATAACTTGTGAGTAAGTTTATAGCTGAAATGGTTTTGTGTAAGTTGTGGCATGCTTTTCAGGGTGAGGAAAAGTGTCCATGACACCTTTATTGTCTGTAGAATATGTTGGTAGGAATTTGCCTGGCATTTGTAGTGACTTGATATCCTTCTCTTGAAGATAAACAATTCTGTAGGATGTCAACATCAAAATAAGATCATGCCATGCCTGTGATAATGCAAAGTAGTAACAGACACTTCATGCTCAAACGCAGCTAAAACATGATATTGTCTAAGCTAGCAGTCCCAAACCTTTGGCATCAGGGACTGGTTTTGTGAAAGACAGTTTTTCCATGGGCAATGACTTTGGGATAGTTTCACGATGATTTAAACATATTACATTTATCATGTGTTTTATTTCTATTATTTTATATGTAGTACAATAATTATACATTTCACTATAATACAGCATCAGGTAAATGAAACTAATAGATCATGTGCAGACTAAAATAAGTGTTGGATTCTAACTAAAAGCCTGCCACCACGTGCAGTTTGTTACTTGTCATTTACTGATAAGATTTTAATATGAATCTGGGAGCAATGGATTTATTATATCTCTGTGCAATAAAAACCTCTACTAATGTTAATGTGTATTGGTAACCTTTCCTCAGGCCTTCTGTCACTGCCTCAGCTTCACCTTAGATCAATAGGCATTAGGTTCTCATAAAGAGTGGACAACTTAGATCACTTGCACATTCAGTTCATACTAGGATTTGTGCTCCTGTGAAAATGTAGTGCCATTGATGATCTGACAAGAGGTGGACCTCAGGTGGTAATGTGAATGATAGGAAGCAACTATAAATATAGATGAAACTTCACACTCTTCCTGGCAGTTTACCTCCCATTTGCAACCTGGTTCCCAGCAGGCCCTGTTACCTTTAAGCCATAAAGTTCCAAACATTCCTTCTTCCAGCTGATAGGAATGATTTGTGTTTCTTTATAGGGGTAGCCTCATGCTATCAGTAAAATTTATTAAAATTTCTAATCATATAACCTAGTGGGGGTAGTGCATGCCTGTAATACTAGCACTCAAGATATAGAGGAAAGAACCTCACCACCACACATTACAGGCATTTCTACTTAAGTTCTATTTAAAGTCCTATAGCAAAATATATACATTATCACATCAAATATTTGGGAAAATTAGAATTTTTGAAAGTGATTTTTTTTTTTTTCTACCTGAAAACTCATGTGCTGTTGAACTATTTTGAATATTTACAGGAAAAAAATCTTCTGTGACAATCAGAAAAGTAAGTGATTGAAATATATTAAGTTTTGTTCACTTGTTATATAGTTTGGTAAAGCTATACTTTAAAATTAATTTTATTTTTGAAAGTGGTATTTTGAAGTTCACATTATGTTTTGCTTTACTGATAAAATTTCAATTATGTCTTTCTTTTTTTTGTGGAAACGGGGGTTGAACTCAGGCCCTTGTGTTTGCCAGGGAAGCACTTATTCCACTGAGCCATCTCCCCAGCCCCTGTGTTTTTCTTTATGGTACTAGAGATCAAACCTACATATGCTCTATCACTGAGCTATAGGCCAGCCTTTTTAGTTTTTTGTTTCTTGAGATAGGGTCTTGCTAAGTTTTGCAGATAGGTCTAGAACTTGTGATCTTCCTGGCTGAGCCCCAAGTAGCTGGGATTATAGGCATGTGCCACTACCCTAAGCGGAACACACTGCTTTTGATAAAACATGCATTTCTACATTTTTATAAAGTTTCCTTGTTTCCAAAATTTTAAATTCATGATGTTTTTTTCTTTAAATTTTTTGCATTTGAAATTGTTTTTGTATTTCTTCCCTCTTTTAGTCCACTAATTTAAAACTAATTAAAATTTAGTCCACCAATTTTGACCTTTTTTTTTTTTTTGTGGTACTAGGGATTGAACTCTGGACCCTGTGCTTTCCAGGCAAGCACTTATTCTACTGAGCTATCTCCCAGGCCCGTTGACCATATTTTATATCCTTTTAGCTATTCCTTTTATATATATTTTTTTCCAGCTTCAAGTATTTTGCCATCTCTGCCCAGGATTTAGATCTGGGTCACTGCCTGTGCTTTCTTACTAGGGTCTTGACTATTATGTTTTTAACTCTTTTTTAAAATTTAATTTTATTTTCTTTTGAAGAGTAAAAACAGAAGCAAAAACAAAATAGAAAAAAGAGACAGAAACACGGTAATGTAGAACAATACATATGTTACAGATCTTTAAAATAGGAATAGCTAATTAACAATGGTTGTTATTTTATCCATTTTTATTGTCAAATCTGTTCCCCAGATTAACAAATACAGTTGTCTATATGTTCAAAGTAGTTAGTATAGATATACAGCTACTTTCTCTTAATTCAGTGAATAGAAAGATTTGTTCTAATAGTGTTTGTGGACAGGATATCATGTCTGTAACTTGTACCGTGAATAACCTCTAAGAAGACAACAATATGCAATGTATTAATTATTGAAACTGTCCTCTTAATTGGTTTTGAAATTGTCTCATTGCTATTTGTTTCTCAATAAAACTATTAAGAAAAAGATTGGGGAAATTTAATATTGATGCTTGCTTTCAAGAAATTTTAATTTTTAATCTTGTAAGATGGTGGCAAAAAAAATGAGAAGCCAGACACTAGAGAGAAGAAACCCGAAGCCAAAAAGGTTGCTGCCTGTGTGTGATACTGGTAAAAAGAGTGAGGTGAAGGCAAAAAAGTTCAAGAAGGGACAGTCCCACTGCAGCTGAAATCCTGCTCTGGTCAGAGGAATTATTGAATCTGCTGATCCGCTGTGTGTTCAGAAGGGCCTTGTACAAAAGAAATTACATAGCTGCCAAATCAAAGATTGAGAAAAAGGAGCAAAAGTTCTTGCTGTGATCATAAAACTGTTCGGTAGGGACAAGAATGAAGGGTGATTAAACTTTGAAAAATGCTAAGATCCTACCCTACTGAAGATGTACCCTGAAAGCTCTTGAGCCTGGGCAAGAAACCCTTCAGTCAGCATATGAGGAAACTTTGAGCTAGCATCACTGCTGGTACCACCCTGATCATCCTTACCGGGCATCACAGAGGCCAGAGAGTGGTCTTCCCGAAGCAGCTGGCCAGTGTCTTGCTACTTGTGACTGGGCCTCTTAGCCTTAATTGTGTTCCTCTACTAAGAACACACCAGAAATTTGTTATTGCCATCTCCACAAAAATTGATAATCAGCAAAGTGAAAAATCCCTATACACCTCACTGATGCTTACTTCAAGACAAAGAAGCTGCAGAAACCCAGACACTAGGAGAGGGAGATCTTTGACACTGAGAAAGAAAGATACCAGATTTCAGAGCAGCACAAAGTGGATCAGAAAGTGTAGATTCACAGATGTTAGCAAAAATTAGAGCTGTTCATTAGCTCTGGGGCTACCTGCGATCCTTTTTTGCTCTGACAGATGGAATTTATCCTCATAAATTAATGTTCTAAATTTCTTACTAAGAACCTAATTAAATAATTGATAAATTTAAAATAAAATTTCATTTTTTTCCTTGTCTTTTTTGTTTTTAATTTATTTTAAAGAGACTATAATAATTGATAAGACATTAGAAATAGTACACATTTAGAAGACCAAGATGAGAGGCATTTAACCATGGATTGTATATTGCTGTCTTTGATATAGTTGCTTAGATCACAGATATCAGCATACAGCATTAGTGAAGGTGAAAATTCTAAACATTAACTGTTATTTTGAAAAAACTGATGGAAATTATGAGTACAGTCATCTCAGCCATCCTGTGTATATACTTCCATGTTTTTCCCTCCTTTTTTCCTCATCTTCCTTGTTTAAAGTTTAGTTTCTTTCCATTTTATTATATTTATTATACCTTTCAGGTTTTTATTTATCTTTTCAGGTTCTTACACTAGGAAGACAATACAATACTAACACATATGGGTCTGATTTATTTCACTTATGAGTATAGCCTCTAGTTGCATCCACTTACTTATAAATAAGACTTTTTTTTTTTTTTTATAGCTGAGTACTCCATTGTGTAAAAATAACACTTCTTTTTCATCCATTTCTCAAGTGATGGGCATTTTGATTGTTTCCAAGATTTGGCTATAACGAATTATGCTGCTATAAACATGGGTGCACATATAACACTATGGTATGATGTTTTCAGTTCTTTTGGGAAAATACCCAGGAGGAATAGCTGGATTGAATGGGATTTCCATTCCTAGTTTTTGAGGAGTCTCCACACTGATTTACATAGTGATTGTACCAGTTTACATTTCTACCAACAGTGGAGAAGGGTTCCTTTTTTCTCTGCACACCCTCTTCACCGTTTATTATTTGTTGATTTCTTTATGATAGCCGTTCTCTCTTGGGTAAGATGTTACCTCAGTGTTGTTTTAATTTGCATTTCTCGAATGGCCATTGCTGTGGAACTTTTTAAAAATTTTTTTTGTTTGCCACTTCCTCTGAGAAGTGTGTATTCATCTCAAATGCCTATTTTTGGATTGGGTCTTTAAATTTTGGGGGCCAAATTTTTTTTTAGTTCTTTACATAGTTTAGATAGAAGTCCTTTGTTTGAATGATTGTTGGTTATGATTTCTTCCTAAGTTGTGAGTTGTCTTTTCACTCTGTTGGTGATTTCTTTTGACATGTAAAAGAAAGACCTCAGTAAGATGAGGTCTCAGTTACTGTTCTTAGAAGTATTTCCCATGCAGTTTGGTTTTTGTTCATGAATTGTCTGCCTATTCTATGTCTTCAAGATTTCCACCTACATTCTCTTCCAGGAGATTTAGTGTTTCTTTTTTTTAATGTTTAGATCTTAAATCCATTTTGACAAATTGACAGAAATAGAAACTTCAGTGAATTGTGAAACTGGGTCTAGTTTTAGTTTTCAGCATATGGAGAGCCAGTTTTTTCCAGCACCATTTGTTAAAGAGTCTATCTTTTTTCCAGTGGACATGTTTGGCCACTTTGTCAAAGATGGCTAATTGTGTTCTTAGTTGTATTTGTATCTTCTAATCTGTTCCATTGATGCTGAGGTCTATTTTTCTTTCCAGTACCACACTGATTTTATCACAATAGTTTTGTAGCATAATTTCAAGTCAGGGATTGTAATGTCTCCTGCCTTGCCTTTGTTGCCCAGGATTGCCTTTGCTATTCTACCTCTTTTTCTGATTCCAAATAAATTTTAAGAATGTTTTCTCTGGCTCTGTGAGGTACATTGATGTTATTTTGATAGGGATTGCATTAAATCTGTAACAATTTTGGGAGTATGGCCATTTGTTACAATGTTGGTTCTTTCTATCTAGGAGCAAGGAATATCTTTCCATTTTTCTGAATCCTCTTTGATCTCCTTTTTTAGAGAGTTGTAATTTTCATTGTATAGATCTTTTATTTCCTTTGTTAAATTCTTAAGTATTTCTTTTTTTGATGAAATTGTTTCTCTAATTTCTCAGTGAGTTTGTATTTGTGTAGAGGAATGCTACTGAGTTTTGAGTGTTGACTTTGTATCCTGCTGTTCTATTGAATTTATTTAATTCTAGGAGCTTCCTTGGAGATTTTTTGGGTCTTCCATGTAGAGTATCATGCCATCTGCAAATAATGATAGTTTAACTTCTTTACCTATTTTTATTCTTTTTATTTCTCTCTCTTTGTCTAATGGCTCTAGCTGATGATTCCAGAAATATATTGTCTTGTACCTTATTTGAGAGTAAAAGCCTTCAGTTTTTCTCTCATAATTTAGAATTATGTTGGATGTTGGTTTGTCATAGATGATATTTGTTAGGTTGAGGTATAGGTCATCTGTTCCAATTTTCTGTAGGGCTTTGATCGTGAATGTTGAACTTTGTCAAAAGCCTTTCCTGTATCTATTTTGATGATCATGTGGTTTTTGGTTTTGGCTCTATTGATACAATGTATTTACATCTATAGATTTGCATATGTTGAACCATCTTTACATCCCTGGGATCAATCCTATCAGGTCATGATGTACAATCTTGATGATTTGCTGTATTTTGTTTGTTAGTATTTTATTGAGGATTTTTGCATCTCTGTTCATAGGGGAGAGATTGGCCTTTAGTTCTCTTTTTTGTTGGATCTTTCTTTGGTTTTGATATCAGTATAATACTTGCCTCCAGGAATGATTTTGGGATTATTGCTTCCTTTTCAATTTCATTGAAGAGTTTGAGGAGTATTGGGATTAAATCTGTGAATTTTTTTGTAGAATTCAGCGTGACTCGTTCAGGACCTGGGTTTTTCCTTGTTGGTAATTTATTTTTTTTAATCACACTTTGAATTTCATTACCTAATGTATTAGGTTATTTAGAGTTTTTATATCCGTTTGATTCACTTTTGGCAATTTGTGCATATCTAGGAATCTGTCCATTTCTTCTGTCTTCTGTCTCCTATGAGAGCAAAGATTTTCAAAATAACCATTGATGAACTTCTGAATTTCCACAGGATTTGTTGTAATTTCTCCCTTTTTATTCCCTATTGCTTGAATTTGAGTTTTTTTCTTCTTTTTGAGAAGGTTGGCTAGGGATTTATCAGTTTTATTTAATCTTTCAAAGAACCATCTTTTGGATTCATTAATTTTTTTGTATTGGGCCAGCCAAATAGTTTAGCAGATTAAAAAGCCTGCAAGCAGGTTCAGGGGCTGGTAGTTTAATCCCTGGGCCTGCTGTGCTGCCTCCACCCCCAAGACACACTAAGATGGCCATTGAGACTAGGTGTGGTGGCATGGGTCTGTATCCCAGATCACTGAGTCTGATCTAGTAGTCCCTAAATACCCTGTAGAACCTTCTTTAAAAAAAAAAAAAAAAATTCTTTGTATTTTCTTTCTCAATTACATTGACTCCTGCTCTAAACTTTCCTGCCTTCTTTGGCTTTGGGTTTGGTTTGCTCTTCTTTTTCTAGATGCTTCAAGTACAGCACTAGGGTATTTATCTCAGTGTTTTTTTAATGTGTGAGTTCACTGCTATAAATTTCCCTCTGAGAACTGCTTTCATTGCATCCCACACATTCCAGTAAGTTGTGTTTGAATTTTTATTGGATTCTCAATACTGTTTAATTTCATCTGTAATTCATTGTTTGCTGAGGAGGGTGTTTTTTTTTTTTAATTACTTTATTTACATTACAGTGTCTCGCTACACATCACGGATTCTTTTTTCGCGGGGGTGGGGGGTGAGCTCAGCCGGCCCTGCGGGGAGGGGCTGGCATGGCATGTGGTGCTGGGGCTCGAACCGCGGTCCCTGAGAGGCGCTCTAGACCGCTGAGCTATCTTGCCAGCCCAATTTCCTGAGTTTTTGTGGTTTCTTTTGTCATTAATTTCCAGTTTCATTGCATTGTGGTTGGATAGTGTGCATGGGAGCGTTTCTGTTTTCTTGCATATACTTAAGCATAATCTGTGAACTAGTATGTGGTCTATTTAGAAAACATCCCATGTGCAGCTGCAAAGAATGTGTATTTAAAAAAAAAAAGAATGTGTATTTAGATGTTGTTGGGTGGAACGCTTTGTATATGTCCACTAAGTTCATTTGTTTAAAGATTTGGTTCAGTTCTGCTACTTTGCTAATTTTTTGTCTGCTTGACCTATCTTTTTGAGATAAGAGGTTATTAAGGTTCCCTGTTAAGATTGTGATATTGGTTATTAGATTTTTCATGTCCTTTAAAATTTGTCTTATATAGTTTGGGTGTTCCCATATTTAGTGCATACATACTTATGACTGTTATCTTTTCCTCTTAAAGTTTTTCCCTAACCAGTATATAGTGACCTTCTTTATCTCTTTTGATCATTCTTTGTTTGAAGTTCAGATTGTCTGTAAACAGAATAGCTACCCCTGCTTTTTTCCGAGGTCTTAGAGCATGTAGTATTGTTTTCCATTCTTTGACTTTTCTACTATGAATTTCTGTATGGGTTAAATAAGTTTCTTGTATATAGCACATAGTTGGATTTTGTTTCTTAATCTACTCTGCCATTCTCTCTCTCTCTCTCTCTCTCTCTCTCTCTCTCTCTTTCTTTCTTTCTTTCTTTCTTTCTTTCTTTCTTTCTTGGGATTGAACTCAGGCCCTTGCGCTTGCCAGGGAAGTGCTTATTCTACTGAGCCATCTCCCCAGCCCCACTATGTCTTTTAATTGGTGAATTGAGTTCATTTGCATTGGTAGTTATAACTGATATGCATTGACTTATGTTTCTCATGTTATTTTCCTGCTTTTGTTTCCCTACTTTTCTCTTGTGTTTAATAGTTTGCCATGTCTGATGGGTTCTTTTTGTTGTCATTCTTGGAATTGTGGGCATTTTGATCCTTTTCTAGAATATCTTTCAGTGTACTGTGTAGGGTTGGTTTGGTGATTATGAATTTCTTTATTCCTTGTCATGAGTATTTTACTTGTCTGTTAAACTTGAAAGAGTTTTGCATGGTATGTCAGTCTTGGTTGGATCTGTTTTCTTACTTCACTCCATGAGTACTTCAAGTACTTCACTTGACTTGATTTTTTTTTTTGTAGAACTGGGGATTGAACGCAGGCCCTTGTGCCAAGTGCTTATTCTACTGAGCCATCTCCCTGGCTCCTTGACTTGATTCTTTGTGAGGAGAAATCTGCTGTTATTCTGATGTGTTTTTCCTTAAAGGTGATCTGTTTCTGTTCTCTAGCAACTTTTAGTATGTTGTTCTTGCGCTGAATTTCTGCGATCTTGATTATTATATGTCTGGGTGTAGTTTTAGTTAGGTTATTATTTGGAGTTCTGTATGCTTTGGTAAGCTGAATGTCACATTGTTTTCCTATATTTGGGAATTTTTCTGCTGTTCTCCCATATTCTTTTTATGACCTTTGTGTTGCTCCTCCTTTCTCACTGATGTCTATTAGTCTTATGTTGTTCTTCTTCACATTGTCTTGAAACTGTTGAATTATTTTCTGGATCCAGGTTGTTTTTAAGAGATCTTTTCTTACCTTTTCACTAGGTATAGTGGTATTTTTAAGGTCTGAAAGTCTATCTTCACTTTCATTCAAATGGTTTTGCCAATTTTTAATGGAGTTCTTAATTTCTAGTATATCTCTTTGAATCTGCTTCAAGCATTCTATGTCTTTCCTATATTGCTCATTCAAGGTTTCCATCATTTTTCTATTCTCTATATTTTTAAAATCAGTAAATTTTAAAATTCTTCTTTGTAAATGCTTAGAAATTCTTTCATCATACTTACCATTTGTTTTTTTACTCTGTGAGATTATTTCTGATCTGATTTCCTCTGTACTCTTCTGCAATTGTTGCAATTATTTCAGAGATTTCAGGTGTGTGGCTTCCAATTTCTTCTATGCTGATATCTCCTGGGTTTGTTTTGGGTGAGCTTGGGGCCTGACAATGCATTTTGCTCTTTTTTGTCATTTTCTATTTCAAAGAGAACTCTGTTTTGATTTCTGTGATAGCTTTTTATGAAAATTTGATAGTAGGTAGCTGTATCACTGCAGTCAGAGCCTCTCCTCTGTGTCTGTCGCCATATCACCCTGAACATGCTTGATCTCCACTGTAAACAGTTTTATAGGTATCTCTTGTGTCAGAGATTCTTGTTTTGTGTGTGTCCCAGGATTTTGCCTTCTCTAATGATTGAGAATGAGATATTGGTTTCTGTTTGGCACTGTCCTCCATCCGTCAGTGTAGGGCTTTGGTGAGGTTATTACCCAAGCACCACCTGATATTATTACCCAGGTAAGAACCTGTGGCTAAGGTTCTTACCTGGGTAATAAGGCAGATATGGTTTCCTATTTATGGTATACAATTAGCATTGTTAATAACATAAATTTAGAAAATGAGAAACTTTTGTAAGTAATGGGTTTGTACTTAAGACTGTAGGAGCAAACATTATAGCTGTATAACCAAGCAGATCTTAAATTGGGAATTTGTATTTAAATTAGTTACCCTGAGTTCTGTTTAGGCACCTCCCCTTCATGCACCTGGAATCTTCCAGGCAGACTAACTCACCCCAGTTATCTGCTGCCACCTTTGTGCTCCTGTAGGTCTGGGCTTCAGTCTGGGCTCAGGTGTGCTCAGCAGTAAGCCTGAGGCTTAGTGCGTCTAGATCTATTGAACTCGAACTCAACTGACAGGACCTGGCTTGAGTCTGGTTGCTGTGTTTGGCTTTTTGCAGCTGAGCCCAATCCAAGTGGAGTGCTGGGCTCTACTGGCTCCCTGTCCCGCTCCTTCCTGGTAGGCTACCAGAGGTGGAATCTGTAGTTAACTCTGAAGTAAACATCTGTACTGTGATCACTTCCTTGAATTCAAGTCTTGAAGTTTCTAACCATCTGCTGGAAATTTCCATTCATACATCTTACTAGCTTCAGCTTAGCATACATAAACCAAATCTTTCCAAACTAGACAGTTTGACTTATTTCATGTAGGATTCTGTGCACATTTTGTTTCTAAGCCTTAACATGTTAGTCACTAGTGGGTCCTTGTCACTTATCTAGTTAGCCACTAGATTTGATGAGGTTTTTGGAAAGCACAGTTTTAGAAAAATTCTAGTTTCAGTAAGGAGTAGTTTTTTTTTTTAGAATGGTGTCAGGCGCATACCTGTAATCCGAGCACGTTGGAGATTGAAGCAAGGAAGATCACTGAGTTTGAGGCTAACCTGAACTGCATGTGAGACCTTGTCTTAAAAAACAAAACAAACAAGGGGTAGTCAAATAGCTCAGCGGATTAAAGCGCCTGCAAATGGGCAGGGGCAGGGGCAGGGGCAGGGGCAGGGGGTTTGATTCCTGGGCCTGCTGTGCTGGCCCTACCCCCAAGGCTAGCTGAGGTAGCAGTTGAGACTGCCTATAATTCCAGCTCTTGGGAGGCTTTAAACAGGCGGATCACTAATAGTCTGTGATCTAGTAGTGAGACCTTGAACACCCTGTAGACCCTTCCTTAAAATACAAAAAACCCAAACCAAAACAAACAAAAAAATCCCACCAAACCCAAAATGATGCTGGAGCTAGTGTGGTGGTGGTTTTGGGAATTGAACCCAGGACTCACATCCACAAACCTTTTAAAAAATGTTTTATTTTGAGAATGATTTTTTTCTTTTTTTGGGGGCTGGCTCAGGCTGCCTTTAGGGCAGGTATGGTAAGGTATGTGGGAATCAAACCGTAGTTTTCTGTGCCTGACTGTGTTTGCGTGAGTAGGTGCTTACAATAGGCAGGCCACTCTAAAAAATGTTTTATTTTGAGACAGTCTTACTAAGATGCTGTATTGCCCAGGTGTTCCTCAAACTTTTTATCCTACTGCTATAGCATCCCAGAGTGGTGGGTTACAGGTTTATGCCATGCCTAGTATTTTAGCTACTCTGGAGGCTGAGGTGTAAGGGTCAAGAGTTTGAGATCAGCCTGGACAATTTGAACCATGTCTCAAAATGAAAAGGACTAGGGATGTAGCTCACTGGTGTAGGGCAACTTTGGCTTCTATCTCCAGTACCACACACATACACACAAAGTGCTTGAATGTTATATTCATAGGCTAAAAAAAAATTGAACCTGACTTTTACTTTTCACATTCTAAAAATTAACCTTAATTGGCTCATAGACCTAAATTGCGACAGGAATTTTTTTTTAAATAATCAAAGAAAAATTATTTATTTATTTATTTATTTGATATGGGGCCTTGCTACACAGCTTGGACTTATAGTGACCCTTTTGTCTGAGCCTCCCGGCACTGGGATTACAGGCATGGTCCACCATACCCGGTTTCCATGGCCAGCATGGCGCACCTGAGAATCCTGGGCCTGAATGGCATATGGTACTGGGGATTTAACCCGGTCCCTGTGCTTGCCAAGAAGGTGCTTAGACCGCTGAGTTATCTCCCCAGTCCAAGAGAGAAAATTTTAAAAAGTTCTAAGAAAAAACAAAAGTACATACTGAGTTAGATTTTATTTTATTTTTTAATATAGGATCTGTAGGTCTAACTACATAGATCAGAATTGTAGTGATTCTCCTGTTTTCAGCCTCCCAAGCTCTGGGATTACATGTGTGCCACCATGGCCAGTCTCCAATTGAGGTCTCAGCGTGAACCTGGGGGTGGGGCAGACTGGGAATTGAACCCCAGCCACTGTGTTTTACCTAAGCAGGTGCTTTAATTCACTGAGCTATCTGGCTGGCTCTCTGAGTTAGAGTTTTGGTGTGACATAAGCAGCGCAAACAATAACTTGATTAAAACTGATGAAAAATTCATAAATTAGGCTTGATAAAAATTAAATACTTTTCTTGCTAAGACAGTATCACTGAGAAAACTTACCAACTACAATTTGGAGGAAAATATTTAAAGACTTATATAAGAAGGAAACAATCTGATTCTTATAATGGACAGAATATTTGAATAGGCACTTAGCCAATGACTGTATGGGTAATGAGTGGTAAATAAACACATGAAAACACACCCTCAAGAGTATAGTCATTAGAGAAATTCAAATTGAAACCACATAGAGCTGAGTATGGTGGTGATTACATGTAATCCCAACAGTCTGGAAGGCGGAGGCAGTATGATTGTACATTTGAGCTCAGCCTGGGCAACTTAGCAAAACCCTGTCTTCAAAAGTGAAATGGGGGCCAGTGAAGATAGCTAAGTAGACTAAGTGCCTGCTTTGGCAAGTGCAGGGACCAGGGTTTGATTCCTGGTCCTGGATAGAGCATTGGCCCCTCCCCAGGGTTGTGCTGAGCCAGTGACTTTTGAGATGTAATGGCTCATGCCTGTAATCCCAGTGCTGGGAGGCTGAAAACAAGTCAGCTGCATAGTGAGACCCTGTGCCAAATACATTAAAAAAAAAAAAAAAAGAAAAAAAGAAAAAAGTGAAATGGGCTGCTGATACAGCTCAGTGCAAAGGCCTTGGTTCAGTCTCCAGTATCATAAACAAAACAAAAACCACGTTAATGATACTAACACATACTCATTAGAATAGCCAAGATCAAAAAGAATGAAAATAGCAAGTTTTGGTGAGGTTGAATAGAAATTGTGATCCTCATACATTGCTGATTGTAATATAAAATGATACAGCTAGTATACTTTGAGGAACATCTTCAACATGTCAAATGTAGTTTATATGACCCAGCAATTTTGCTAGATATGTTAAAGAGAACTGAAAAAAACCCCTGTAAATGAGTGCTCATATCATCATTATTTATAAATAGCCAAAATAGAAACAATTCAAATGTCTAGTAATTGATGAATACATAAGATATAGCATTTCCATATGATAGAGTACAACTTAGCAATAAAAAGCAATCAAACTGCTCATGTAAATCTCAGAAACAGTAGAAGTAAAATAAAACTACATATTATTATCATCCATTGATAGGGAATTAGCAGATTAGAAAAAGCTATAGAGTTTAGTTTCCCAAGTTGGGGAGGAAATGAGGAATGACTGCAACGGGGTCTGAGGGAATTTCTTGGGATGATGGAAATGTAAAATATGATTGTGGTAACATATGCACAACTTCAAATTTACTAAAACTCATTGGAGCCACTTGTTAAATGAGTGAATTTTTTAGTATATAAATTATCTCAGTTAAAATAGCGGTTTGTGAATTTAAAAGTTCTAAAGTTTATTAACAAAGGAAATTCTACACTAATCATAATAAGGAGTATTAAGGGAAGGACTGTTGTTTACAGTAGAATAAAAGTGCTAAATAGAGAGTGGTGGAATTAGAAAACTAGCACTTTGCAGCCATAGAGTCAAGTTGGTCCAACCAAAAGTTGACAATATAGTGTTGGGCGTGGTAGCACCTGGATGTAATCCTAGCCTTTAGAAGCTGAGACAGAATTGAGAGTTTGAGGCCAGACTGAGATGCATAGGTAGTTCATAGTTGGCCTGGCCTGGCCTGAGACTCTATCTTAAAAGGAAAACTAAAACAAAATAAAATGAACAAACGCCCAAAAAGGGAGTCACAAATCTAAATCTTGAGTACATGTTGATTAGAAGTAGGATATTTAGATAGTCTAAAAGTATCTCCAAACAGATTGTTTTATGTAACAAGAATTCAGAAGAAATCACACTGTATCTTGACTGTGTGATCCATAATTACTTCACTAGTGAAGGACAACCAGACATGTCTCTGTGCTGGGGATGCCTTGAGACTGACATAGTGAAGTGTAGTATTCATGCTGAGAATGTTTAAGCTGAATTTAGTCATTAGGAAACATCTATCAACTTCAGATGAGGACTAGTCTATTTTAAAAGGTGTGTGTTAGATGGTTTGTATTAAAAGACTATTCATATCATAGGACACAAAGGAAGGATTTGGAGATATTCAAGGTTAATGTGAGATGTATCACAGTAAAATGCAATAACTAAGCTAGACTGGATCCTGAGCATGAGAGAGGTAGTAAGTATACTGCAAAAGCCATTATTGGGCCAATTGGCAAAATTGGAATGTGGATAGTAGATTAGATTTTTAAAAACATTGTTTCTAAAGTTGATAATTATAATTTCTGAAATTGAGGTTGTATAGGAAAATAGCCCAATTCTACTTTTAGATCCCTAAGGAGTGCTGAGGTCTAACCCAGGTCTCATGTTGCTAAGGAAGCACCTTATCACCGAGTTACATTCACAGCCCATTCTAAAGAGTTTTAAAGCCCTGTGAGATAACATAATTCACCCTCTGAATAATTTTATTAATTTTTTTATTTAGTGTATTTGGCATACTGTCTCACTACATAGCTCAGATCCTCCTGTGTCACAATGCCTGGTTTCGGTGGCCAGCTCAGTGTACCTGGGGGTGGGGCCTGCATGGCTCGTGGTACCAGGTATTGAACCCCAGTCCCTGTGCTTGCCTAAGCAAGTGCTTAGTCTGCTGAGCTATCTTGCCAACCCTTAATTTTATTTAAAAAAGAAAAAAATATATAATGACTTTGTGGGCACGAGTCAAAAGAAACAAATGGAGCAAAATCTTACCAATAGGGGATTAGTAAATAGTATATGGGTGTTCTTGGTATTATTTGTGTAGTCTTCCCATAAATTAGAAATTATTTTCAAATAATCAAGCTATGGGGGCCAGGGGTATGGTTCAGTAGGGCCTGAGTTCAATCATCGGTTCCACCAAAAAAAAAAAAAAAAAAAAAAGCAAATAATCAAGCTACTATCTTTGAAAAAATGATTTGACTCCAGGGTTAACATTTTTAAAAAAGTGTTAGGCATTTCTGAGGAGTTGAGGCATATTTATGATGAAGTTTTTAAGTCTGAAGTTCTTAATTTGGAAGTTGAATACTAAATTTGGACTAAACCTTTATTTAATATTTAGGCAAAAATTCCAGCAATCTGTCTGTGCTCATCTAAGAGGCCCCGTCCCCAAGCTTCAAGATGGATGATAGTTTGGATAAATTTATTGAAGAACGTAAGGCCAAACTGGCCAAAGACAAAGCAGAACTGGAACATGACCCACCTTACATGGAAATGAAGGTAAAGTTAATAATTTTGTCCTAACATTTAAAAAGTTCTTTCTATATAAATGCAAAACATCTTATAAGAGAGAATCTTTTATTTCATACTTTAATTTGGCTATGCTATCATTCTGATTTTGAGAACCTGACTTCAGACAAGATTTTAGAGATTTTTGTGTAGTTTTTCTTTCTTTTATTTTCTTATAGACAGATTTTGAACTCATGGTGATCCCCCAACCTCAGCCTTCTGAGTGCTAGGATTACAGGTATGCGTCACCACACCTGGCTAAATACATTTTTCTTATATCTCACAATATTTCTTCTCATTGAACTTTTATTATTAAATTAAAAAAAAAACTATTTATTTATTTGGTACACATGCAGCTCAGACTCATGGTGATCCTTCTGTCTCAGCCTCTCCAGTGCTGGGATTACAGGTGTGCTCTACCTTGCCCAGTTTTGTTGTCCAGCTTGGTGCGGTACCAGGGATTGAACCCAGGTTCTTGCTTGTAGGCGCTTATGCTGCTGAGCTATCTCCCCAGCTCTTGTTGGAGTTGTGTGGTAGATTCTATCTATCTCTATCTATCTATCTATCTATCTATCTATCTATCTATCTATCTATCTATCTATCATCTGCCTTAGTTTTTCAGACAGAATCTCACTGTGTATCTATCTATCTATCTATCTATCCATCTATCTATCTATCTATCTATCTATCTATCTATCTATCTATCATCTGTCTGTCTGTCTGTCTGTCTATCTATCCATCTATCTATCTATCTTTCTATCTACCTATCTGTCTTAGTTTTTTCAGACAGAATCTCACTGTGTAGTCCAGGCTGGCCTCAAACTTGTAGCAGTCCTGCCTCAGCTTCCCAAGTATTGGAATTATAGGTGTGTGCTCCCACATTGAGCTCAATAATTACAGTATTTAATGAATCATTTAAAAAAGGATTCTTAAAATATACATTAATGAATTAAGATAGGATATTTTTTATTGTTTGCTCTTCAGAATATAAATTTGTTAATGATGTTTGTTTCTGAAAGTATTATCTGGAAAGTTTAAGTTTTTCTTTTTCTTTCTTTTTTTAAATGTATTTGGTACATGGTCTAGCAATGCAGCTTGAAGTCTGAGTGATCCTCCTATTTTCATTCTCCCCGGAGCTGGGATTATAGGCCTGCGCTACCACACCAGGTCTCAGGCTGGTCCAGCATGCTTGCCTAAACAGGCGTTTAGTCTGCTGAGCTATCTCACCAGGCCATTTTTCTCATTCTGATGAAATAGTGATTCATGTGCTTGGCAAATATTGAGGATACTGTACTAATCTAGACATCTTTTGTATCATCTCTCATGTATTAATATATGAGATACAGTGTTAGTCTGTGCCATATGTTGGGTTATAACAAGAGTAACTATATGTGTTAGTCTGCCCAAGTCATTGTGGCTCACCCCGTTGTCCATGTCTCATTTGGTGTAGCATCTGTCCTAGAGGTGCTTGTCTGTAACCCCAGCACTTGGAAAGCTCAGGCAGGAGAATCACCAAAAATTTGAATCCAGCCTGAACTTTAAGTTCAGGACCAGCCAGGACTACATAACCCCTGTTTCAAAAAACTGGAATAAAAGTAATTTTAATTGCTTAGCTACTGTTTATTGAGTGCTAGTTATGGATAAGTCATAGTCTTAAAGATTATATTTCATAGTAATCTATGACTTAAGTATTGCTGTGAATTTTTCAGATAGCTAAACTGAGATATGAGGTGGCAAGTACAGTGATAAAACGTGATCTAGTTGGTGGACTCTAGTGCTTGTTTCTGAGCTACCCTACCAGGTTGCCTTCCTCCCACAGTAATCCTCCATAAAATAATCATAACAAGGAGCTATGCCAAGGGCTTTATCTGAATCATTTCATTTGTTCATAATATGCACTAGTATGGGAATTTTGTTTTATACATCAAAAGAAGTGAGGCTCATCAGTGGTAGATGGGGGTTGAAGCCTTCACTGAACTGTGGAATCTTTGCTTTTTTAAAGGCAGGTTTTCACTATGTAGCTGACACTGGCCTTGAGCTCACAGTGATCCTCTTGCCTTAGCCTCCTGAGTGCTGAGATTTCAAGCATGCTCCACTGCACTGGGCCTCTTGAAGTCTTTGCTTCTAATCACTCAGTGTTAAGAGGCAGTTGTACAGTGTTTGTAGTTACTCGGTTTGGAGTGCATAAGTTTAATATTTAAAGGTTTTTTTTTTAATATCTACTAGTAAGTAGCACATAAATAATTTCTTGTTTGTGATGCTGAGGAACGTGAATAATAATCTTTATTTCTCTATTTCAGAGTCCTTTGCTCATCAAGGCTTTGTAGTCCCTGCCATAGCTTTTTTGGTTCTCCTAACCTTGTTTTTAAAATTTTTCATAGCCTTTTCCTGTCACTCTTTATATTGCATAAACTAATTGTATTCTCTTATTGTTTGTCCCCAGAAGCTTTTAAGTTTTCTACGACAGAAATTCTTTTTTTAAATTAGATTGGTATTTCCAATGCTTGGCATAGTGTATGGGATTTAATAGGAAGTCAGCTGAGTGTTGATTAGTGAATGAATCAAATATTAAAATATTTAGAAAAAATTTAGGACTGGGGATATAGGTCATTGGGTAGAATGCTTGCCTGTCATGTGTTGGATAGACCTCAGGCTTAAGTCCCATTACCACCTTACATTAGAATATTTATTACAGTATTTAAATACATTTGGTTAATTTCTCAAACCTTACATTAAATCACTTCTAGAATGTATCATGTAATTTTGTCAAGCTGTTTAACAGAAGTTTTGAGGTGAACTGCATATTTTGTTGGGATTTTTTCTCCTTGATTTGTAAATACTACGTCTTTCAGGGAAAGACATCAGAGAAGCTTTCTGAAAATAGTAAAATACTGCTCTCCATGGCTAAGGAAAACATACCGCCAAACTATCAACAAACCAAGGGGTCTTTAGGTATGTTATCAGATGTGTTAAACTATATTGCAAACATGTGGTAATAAAGATAATTGTGGAGAAAAGGAAAAAAATGTGCTAAACCGAGTTTGAGAAATTCTTAATAGGCTGTTGTGAAACAGGTTTGTCTTGAAAAGTATTTCTTTGGAATCTTCCATATTTCTTCTCTGGAATCTTACATAAGACAGTATAATCTATATTGCACCTGCTTTTATAATATTGCCTTGGTTACAGTTTATGGAAATCATATCAGTAAGTACATGTAATATAATTAAAAATTAATTGAAACATTTCAGTGGAATTTTGTATGTGTGTGTATGTGAGAAACTCCTTGTTGAATAAAAATGGTAGACTTGCTTTGTTTAAAAAAATTAAAGGAATATAGTTAAAGAATACAAAATGTTATTGGTGAAAGACTGTCATTATTGATGAATGCAACTATATATTACTGCAACTATAAAGAAGTTAATGCTACAGCTATATAGATTTCTTAGTATATGTACTGCTGGAGGAAGCACTGCAGCTACACAACATTTTTTTATTATGGTTTGATATGAAAATATTTAGAAACTTTTGACTATATTTTGGCTTGTTGGTAAGTAAACCTTTTAAGAAATGTTTGATTATTTATAATGTACATTTTTTGGATTATTCATGACAGCTTAAACTATTTTTCACAAAAATAAGCCAAATGTGGTGAGTTTATTTATTTAAAGCATGTTCATTTATAAACTGTTTTTCATGGCCATAATTATTTCCTAGGTTTTTACCTGTTTTGACTTTGTATGCCATTGAACAAATAGGGATTCTGACTGAGAGACTGAATAGTGGGCTTTTGTTTTTTTTACTAGAAAATCAGCTCAAAGTAATTGCTTTACTTTTTACTATCAGGTAGGATAAATAGCTCTATCAGTCCTTCCTTCCTTGCTTACTTGCTTGCTTTGGCACAGGTTCTTGTGTTAAGTGATTCTCCTGTCTCAGCTTCCCCATTGTTGGGATTACAGGCATGTACTACAACACCTAGCTTTTTGGTTCTGGGCCTGCACGGTCTGTGGTACCAGTGATTGAAACTTGGTCTTTGCACTTGTGCTTGCCAAGCAGGCACTTAAAACTCTGAGGTATCTCCCCAGCGCTCTCTTTTAGTTTTGATTTTTTAATGATTATTAGCTAACACAGAACACCAGTGAATTAAAGTATTAGTTTTTGGTAAAATTCCTTAGTCTCTGAGGTGGTCTGTGTCTTTAACCATACAGTAATTTTTTAAAAAATGTATTTTAGTACAGAGTCTACAGGGTCTCACTACACAGATCAGCCTCATAGTGATCCTCCTGTTTTCAGCCTCCCAAGTGCTAGAGTTACAGGTGTGCCACCACGCCCAGTCTCAGTCAATGTTTCAGCATGCCCCAGGAACAGAGCTGGCACTGCACACTGGGGGTCTAACTCCAGTCCCTCCGCCTGCCTTAAACAGGCTCTTTAGTCCACCGAGAGATCTGGCCAGCCCTTATAAATAATTCTTTATGAATTCAAAATTTGATTATCCTGAAATAATTTTTAAAAACTTATTTAAAAATTAAAATTTTTTATGTGTATGTATTTATAGCCAAAATGATGACATTTGTTGTGAAGAATAGATACATGTACATAAACATATCACAGTGCTTTTTTTTAATCCCCTTTCTTCTCCTTCACCTCCTTTTTTGAAAAATTTTTTGCAGTTAGCAGCTTCATTTATGTTTAAGTCCTTACATGAAGTTAATTATCATAAGTACAGATTAAGAGCCAGATTACTAGGCCAAAAATCATAACACATTTAAAAGTTTTACTAGTGAGCTTTTTCAAATATTAGGATCATTAAGGAACAGAATCACTTTAAAATTCTCAGGTTACAAGCAGGGCATCATGCTGTAGGCCTCTAATCACAGCATTTGGGATCCTGAGGCAAGATGATTGCTGTGAATTGTGATCCTGGGCTACATGATGAGTTCAAGGCAAGCTTCAACTGCATACTATCTCAAAAAACAAACCAAACACATGAAAATGTAGAGATGTACAAAAACTCAATTTATAGCTTGTTCTGAATTGTTTAGTTTTTTATTTCTTTTTCTGATTAGTAATCAACCTCTCTTAAAAGATATTGTGATTTGTAATCCTAACAGTTTGGACTGTATTTTTATTTTTTTGTATGCTTTTTAATTTATGTATTTGACAGTTTGGCCCTAGCCTTTCAAGGTTAGTGAAGACTCAGGACATAGGAGAATTTGTGCTGTAACATCATGTAACTCAGTTGTGCCCCAAATTTGCTGGCCAAGGAGATTATGGGGCCACAGAGGAATGCGATCGATGATGTATAGTGTGCCTAAGGAGAGTCACATGGAGAGAAAACTTTCTCTCAGGCTTCCACAGAGAGCAAATTGGTCAAGCAATGACCATGACTCATCCACAAGGCTGACACTGACAAGGAATCTACGAAGTGTGGTACAGCATTATAGGATAAACCCTGAGGGTACCTGACTGACCTTATCTGGTGCAAAAGTTACATTTTTTGTTATGTAGGTCTTGCTTTAACTCGGTCTTAATCATCCAGCAGAAAGGTATAAAAATGGAGATATATAAAGTAAAGTCATATTAATATACTGAGCTGTGAATGGCTCAAGTCAACAACCTCTGTGGATAACCCACTTTTATTGTGGACTGCTGGTCTTTGTTGGATTGTTTATATATATATTTAGCTCTCCATGTTTTGAAAATCTGTAACATATGTATTATATGTTATCCTGTTTATGTCATTTTTTTCTCTTTGTTTTTGCTTCTATTTTTCACTCTTCAAATTAAAATACAAATAAATAAATTAAAAAAATAAATTTATGTATTTGCTACATAGTGCTCCCCCTATTTTCAGCCTCCCTAGGGCTGAGATTACAGACTTGGTGGCTAGCTCATCATGCCTGGACTGGCGGGACTTGTGATGCTGGGTATCAAACCCTGGTCCCTGCTTCTCTAAGCAGGCACTTAGTTTGCTAAGCTATCTTGCCTAGGACCATGTTTTAAATAAAAGTTTGTTGTGGGAAAAATTGAAGACAGCATGAGTTTTGAGTGGTTTTTTACACTGTAATCCCAACATTTGGGAGACTCAGGCAGGAGGATCTCTGAGTTCGAGGTCAGTGGGATTGTGTAGTGAGTTCAAGGCTAGCCTGGAATATGTAGTGAGACCCTGTCTGGAAAAAAAAAAGAGGACCAAAAGAATCAAATACATATTAAAAGATACCTAACACATAAATGGATCATAATAAAAAGGCTTTTTTGTCTTTTTAAGACAGGGTCTCACTATGCAGTTCAGGCTGGCCTTAAGCTCACTTAAGGCTGGTCTCGAACTCAACAATCCTCCTGCCTCAGCCTCCCGAGTGCTGGGATTACAGGCATGCACCATCACGCCCATCTAAAAAGGCTTTTTGATTGAGAATTACATAAAGAATTTAAGAATTATTCTTTGATTATTACATTCACAAATGTGAAGTTTTAAAATTTAGTAATTTAGCCAATCCTTGTGGCACGTGCCTATAATCCTAGAAGGATCATTGCGAGTTGAGACCACTTGTGCTACATAGTGTGTTTGAGGTCAACCTGAAATATGTAGCCAGACCTTGTTTCAAAAAATAATTCTTTTTCTAGTAATTTAAAGACAATTCTTTTTTTTTCTTTGGTGGAACTGGGATTGAATTTAGGCCCTTGCACTTGCCAGGAACGGCTTGTTCCACTGAACCATCTCCCTGGCCCCACTGTCTGTCTATTCTTTAATTGGTGTTAGTTAGAGATCTGATGAAGGTCGTTTTCTTGCTTTGTACACTCTTTATGTGACTGCCTCTATTCCCAGGAGCTTATCATTAGTGTGGTTATGATTTCTAAATATGTATTCCAACTCCACTTTCTATTGTGAACTTTAGACCCCAGGTTTCTTTTCTTTATGAACTTAAGATAGCAAGCAGTATATACAGTATCTTGTTTCCTATTGGGCATCTCTACTAGTATGTCATGGGCTCAAAATCAACGTATATATAATTATATCCCTCTCTAACTATCTGGTGCTCTTCTTAGGCATCCGTGACTCCATTCTTTCTCTGCCTTCCACATCAAGTAGAACCTGTTGATTCTAATACCTAAATCCCAAAAAAGTTCATTTTACTCAAACCCCACTAGCATTCTTTTATGTAGGTCTCCATTTATCTTTTTTAAGTAGCCTCCTTTTCTTTTTGTTTTTATAGTTTAGCCCTACTGTACTACATTTTTTTCTATACTATTTTTGATACCTTTCTAAATAAATGAATCTGCCAACCTTTTCTTGGCCTCATGTTTCCATATAATTTCATCATTTCATTACTTCTAGGTTAGGTTGGCCCTTCCTGCCATGTCCCCCTGTGGCATTGGTTCTTCCTTAAAGAGTAGTTTTGAATGTGTTCAGCTCTTTTGTATCACAGTGTTATGCTAGCTTACCTGCCACTTTGGTGCATGGCAAAGATTTGTTTTCGTATTTTAGGGAAGGGTCTACAGGTTGTTCCAGGTCTCACTTCTAGATTGGACTCATAGTGATCCACCTGTTTACAGCCTTCCAAGAGCTAGGATTACATATAGAATTTAATTGTCATGGATTTTTTTGAATTAAAACTATTTTTGCTGTACATTAAATCTTTCTAAAGAATATCATGATTTGATTAATTCAGTTACTTGTGCTTTTTGTGAATAGTTGTGACTTTACAGTTAGGCCAGCTATGTAGTTTGTGACTGGGAAAAATGTAGTTTGGCAGTTGAGAATTTTCCTTAAGTGGTCTCATCTATGATGCAGAAAAAATGGCCTGCTGAAGTCCATTTGAAAATTGTGCATTGCCTTAAAACTGTGACAGAGATGAGTAAATAATTAAGCATTGTAGTATATATAAAAATACTTATAAGGGAAAATAATTTTGGACAAGTGTTTCTTTTTTTTTTACTTTGGGCAAGTGTGAGAGCATCCAAATGTGAATTTCTTTTGGCCTTAGGGTTTCATCACTGTCTTGGCTCATAAGTGTGTAAAAGTGTACAGAGTATTGCCAGCCAGTCCCATTTTGAGTTTCAGTGGTCCTAGCTTTTATTGGGGTTTCTCTGTGTGAGCATGATTGAAATTTGCCCATTGACTCGATTTCTAAGCCTCAGACTTTCTCCTTCAGCCTGTTGAGGTCACATGGCTCAAAGGTCCAACTCTATAATCCTGTGATTGGTCTGTTTGCCCTGCCTCCACCTGGATCATCTCTTTATATAGGGTCTCTAGCAGCATCCTGTCACTTACTTTATGTAAACTACTAGGTAAGGACAGAGAAAGGCACCATGAATAATTAAGGCTACAGAATAATATCTCATTAATATGTCATTAATATAGATTATATATACATTAAGATTAATAAGTAATTATATAAGCTATAAAATATATAACATTCAATAATTGTCTATAGTATAATATAAATATTATATTGTATATAATTTATACAGTATAATAATTATATAATATATTATGTTGTATATAATTTATACAATATAATATATTGATATGTATCTCATTAACATAGATACCAGAGTCTTCAAGAAAATATTAAAAACATTTACTCTAGAGGCATATAAAAATAATTATTCACTATGGGTAACAGATTTATCCCATGATTTCAAATTAGTATTAACACCTGAGAATTGAT